>CATIWQ010228925.1:0-17197 GCA_949673415.1 Euphorbia schlechtendalii | reverse complement strand
TCGCTGTTTGCATTTCCTTACTCAGCTCATTTATTTTTGTTTCATTTTATTCTGCATCAGAAATAAATAAAACATAAAAGGGGATTCTGAGTAACATACGTTTACTCAGAAGCAACTTCAGAAGTAACTTTCTGAAGTTAACAGTGAACTCGAAAAAGAGTCATTCACCCCCCCCCCTCTGACCTATTTTACACCCTTACTATGTCCTACAGAAGGAACGAACCACTAGTGGATTAAAGCTCGGAGACGGTATATGGCGACTGGAGGTAGGTTAGGGGTCGAACTAGAATAAAATCTCAGGTGTAATCATTCTAACTCTAAGCAATTAGCTTCATCAGCTTCTTACTCATTCATCTCTCTCATATCGTTTATTTACTTGTTATCCAACTCGTACTGAGTAATCCTTACTCAATTAAAGGTTGAAGATAAACTGTGTTAGCTGAGCAGAGCAATTTATACGTTTTTATATCGCACTTAGCACGCATACTCAACACGCATATAAAAACCATACTGAGTTAACTTAAATAGAAAAAGGTTTAAAAAGTAACCCAGTTTATGCATTCACCCCCCCTCTGCTGTTGTTATTAGCCAATTTATGGACAAACAATGTGTAAATCATGGTGTTCAATTTTAGACAAACTAAAATAAGGAGGGCTTATTTCGGGCTTACAATTTGTTGTGGCCCTAATTATAGTAGAATCTAAATTACTGGGTTCAATTTCAAATAAACTTGTCCACTCTTCTTGTACCCATCATTCCACCATTCTGGGGTATCTGTGGATTTCAAAGCATGTGTCTTTGGTGTGCTTTGTTCCTCCCTCATAACTGCATTTCAATTTTGATTTATCAATTTGTAACCCTCTTCTCCCTGAGTTTAATTTTCACTGGCCTTGGGTTGCTAACCTGATGGCGTCAGTTCTGGTAGTTACAAATCCATCGCCTATACCTTGCTGTGATGAGATTTCTGAGTTTAGACCCAAGATTTTGAGACGGGCTGCCTCCTTCCGAATAGTGGCATAGACGGATTCCGAGGAAGGTAATGGGTCTTGCCTTAAAATCTCTTTTTTGATTTGATTGTATTCTGGGTCGATTGCATTCAGAAATTGGAAAAAACAGTACCACAATTAAAACTTTATACCATGTATAACTCCATGAAAAAACAGTAAAAAATGACACTGTACCACAATTATACAATGTATAAGATTGTAAAACATTATTTTATTTTTCGAAAAAATCAAAGTGTATTTCATTTTAGAGATAAAATTAAGACGATCTAAATATTTCAAACCGTCGATTCGAAAAAAGCAACGGTTTGTGAGATATAGACGTTTGAAATTGCAAAGTTCAAAGTAAATAAAAGAGATAAGATAGTTATGAGGGTTGACAAAGTCAACTTGAAAAAAGGTAAAATGAAAAAATATTTCTACTTTTCATGTAAAAGAAAGAATTGCAAAATTAAAAATTTGTAAAAAATTTTAGGAAAAAATATGATAAATAAAAAAATAACTTGAAGTAACGAGATACATTGAGCCAATAAAAAGCCCATTTTCTAACATAATAAACGAGTCCATATTTGCTATTTGTATTTAGAATTGGCCTATTTAAATACTTTACTAAATTGTTGAACTTTATCATAAAATTACCGAAAATTTAAGTGACAAAAAACGCCGTCTGAACTCATGCATATTACAAAAAGAACGTACATACCTAGATTTCCTTTAATACTAAATCAAAATATAAATACCTCAAGTAAGAAAATAGAAACAAAATAAAAAATAACTGAACTATCATATTATCTTACTAGTTACTATATATATGCATTTATGCTTTTCACTTTCACATATCGATTCAAATCGCTAATGATCATTCTCAATAATTACAAATTTTCTTGATAGGTTGCTGATCCTAAAAAAAATAAAAAATTTGCCATCTATGAGATATGCTGATGATTTTCTTTTGGCTCATATTGCTTATTTTTCTATTCTTGGAAAGAGATTTTAGAAATGGGAAAGTTTCGAGTTGTGTGGAAAAGACAATTAACTAATGTATTGTAGGCTTTTTAAAGGAAAACATAAGCCAAGAATACGAGAAAGAAATACTGAAAAAGAAAGCATAGTTACTAGTACAGAACTGGTAGATTAATGTACACATTTATGATTCGAAAATGCTAGTAAATTGTTGACCTATTTGTTACTGGCGAAAACCGACATAAAACGAGCAATTAGAAGCTGATGCCATGGACATGAGCAAAGCTTTATCAATGTCTTTGGATAGACCTCTTTTGATGAGTATAACCACGTATTCCACGAACGCTGCATCACATGGCAACTTGATAGGAGCTTCACTTGGTAGCCCAAATTCTATCCAACATTTTTAGCAGTCTTTTGATCATGATATTACAAATGTATGCTATGGGAATCACAAATCTTTTAGGGCTTGTTTGGTTGGCGGAATAGCTATTCCGTGGAATAGGAGAAACACGAATACAAAAAGTTCTCGGAAGAAATAGTTATTCCATGAGTTATATGATAGCTAGGAATACCTATTCCATCCCGACGACGGACTCTAGTCAAACACTCCACCTTTTTCCAAGGTCAAGGCCATCAACAGGGTCTAATCTTTCTCTGCTAGCCCAAACTCCACCAGGACCTTGAACACAAACCTAGTATCTCGGCTGTCAGGCCTTCTTTTTCGCTCTGATACCTGTGAGTTGGGAGAGTGTTGAGCATGATAGCTGGAGTGAGCATACAAGTGGGGTTGAGCCCATCTAACACAAAATCAATTGGCTTGTGTTAAGGCCCAATCTACTCCATTTATATATCACTCAATATTCATGCTTATGTCCAATGTGGGATAAACCACATCTCCAACACTACCTACTATTCCAACACTTCCACAACCCGCGCTTCCGAATCTTCCCAAACCAACAATCCCACCAATGCCAACACTTCCACAACCCACTTTGCCAACGACCCAACCATCTTTGCCTAACCCGACCCTTCCTCCCAAGCTTACCTACACTCCCAAAGGTCACTCTGCCTCCATTGCCGAACATGCCTACAATCCCATCTATCCCTTTCCTTTCTCCCCCGCCTTCCCCATCTAGCCTTTGAATGTTATATTTAACCATGCTGTTCGATTGTTGTGTGTAGCCATATATAATAAGGAGTTGTTTGTTCTTGTTTTATAGTGGAATGTGTGATTCAATCTATGTATGTGTGCAAGCTTTAGGATTAGTAATGTTTGCATTGATTAATTATTCGTTTGAGATTTTGCCTTTAGCTATACTTCATTATAATAATAAAATAATTTATGATTTTTACATTTTGATATGTTTTTATGAACACTAAATATTAAACTGAGATGTTACACATATTCTCGTCTTTTACCATTTTCGGGAATAAAGACATGTGAAACCCGTACCTTATGTCATCCAAACAATTGAGCTTGTAAGAAATGTTTTCAAGGAAAGGATAATCATTATAACCAATGACAGGATCAGAAGTGTAGAAAGTTTCTCTATCATACTTGTTCAGCTCAGCACCAAGCTCGAATCGTTTCGGTAAATCAGGATTCGCTAGAAAAAGATGACCATAAGCAACGAGATCCGCACTTTTCTCCTCACAGCTTTGTTTCCTTCTTCCCTATCATATCCACCCGCAACAATGAACGGCCCCCGAAAAGCTTTTCTCATAGGCACAAGACCCTTTATAGCATCAAATACATTATCGCCTTCTCTCATTCTTGGCTCAACCATGTGGCAGTAAAGAATCCCGTATTTATTTAATGATTTTGCCATATACAGCCCCAATGCTTCAAGATTTGAGTCTACTGTTTCCACGTAGTTAGAAAATGGAGATAACCGAATCCCGACCTTATCTCCTCCAATCTCGTGAGCTATAGCTTTAACTACTTCCAACGCGAATCGACACCTGTTTTCCAATGTTCCGCCATATTTATCCATTCGATCATTCACCGAGTCTTTCATGAACTGTTCTATCAGGTAACCATGAGCACCATGGATCTCGACTCCATCAAAACCTATATAAAAAAATGTGTTCATTTCCATGTCAATGCCATATAGAAGAGATCGAAAGTATACCAGCTTCCATGGCATTTCTTGCAGCGATTCTGAAATGGTTTACAACTTGAGGAATTTCATCTATTCTTAAGCGTCTTGGAGGAGTGTATTCCCACTCATAATTAGCAGTTAAAGGTTTATCTGTGGAAGAGATAGGAGGTTTCCCATTTGGCTGAAAACCTATGAACAAATAGAAAAAAAGAATATGAAAATCATATAGACATGAGGATCGGTTAATTATATGTAACCTATAATTATAAGTAACCTTTGCCCATGTTTTTTATCAAGTAATTCGTGTAGATATGTGTTGAGTGTTGACACTTGTCTAAAGACTGTTTCGATACATGGGCTAAGGGGTCGATAGCACAAGGGCTGAAACAACGAATAAGTAATAACTAACCTGAATTTGAAACTCGACCAACATGCCAAAGTTGACAAAAAAAGATACCACCTTTGGCATGAACAGCATCAACAATGGGTTTCCAAGCCTCGACTTCTTCCTTGGTCCATATTCCGAGAATATCACGGTACCTTCAAAAGAAATATATTGAATTTCTAGTCGCAAAATTTGTTAGAGATAAAAGAAGAGTGCTGTTGAATATATTTTTTGTATTATTCTGAAAATTATAAACTTGACAAAGCTACGTATAAATAGCATTACAACTAGACCATTGGAATACTAAAAGTAAATGACACTGATTAAAAGCTGATAACTATTCATAACTTTTGAGACTCTTCAAACTTGTAACCACAAATACATTGAATCATTTGTAACACCCAATTCAAAGCTTATTAAGTTTATCATTCAACACTCCCTCTTAAACTTAAATCTTCTTAACTTCAACACTTTGGCTTCGTGACCTTTGACTATGTAGCCCAAAGGTTGATTCACATAAACTTCTTCTTCAAGAGCTCCATTCAAGAAAGCTGATTTCACGTCCATCTGATGAATTTTCCATCTTTGTTGAGTCGCTAAGGAAATCATCAAATGAATAGTTTCAATACGAGCCACCAGTGCAAACACTCTTCATAATCAATTCCAGGCTTTTGAGTAAAGCCTCTTGCAACAAGATGAGCTTTGTACTTCTCCACCTTGCCTTTGGAATTTTTCTTCACTTTGTAGATCCACTTTACACCTATAGTTTGTTTACCATTCGGCAATGTTTTCAGCTCCCACGTGCCATTCTTTTGGATGCATTTATTTCCTCAACCATTGCAAGTCTCCACTTCTCATCTTCAATGGCATCTTTGAATTGAACAGGTTCCGTGTTAGCAAATAAACAGAACATGGAGGTATTGTCAACTTCTTCTTCTGTCTCAAGGTCCACAATTCGTGCCACTGCATAAACATACTCAAATCCTTAATTTGAGGCATTTTTCTAGATGAGTCCAGAGAAAATGCTTCTGTCGCATTTTGTTGCCGAACAATATGATTTGGTTGGTTATGTCCATCTTCCCCTGCAAACAACTCATTTTCATAGAAAGGAAGAAAATCATAATTTTCATTTTCTAAAACATTCCAATTCCAACTTTCTCCTTCATCAAATTCTACATCTCGGCTTGTCACAGCTTTTCCATTCTGAGGATTATAAAATTTATAACCCTTAGAACTTTGAGAATAACAAATAAACATCGTCTTCTCGCTTTTGTCATCCAATTTTGTTCTCAATTCATCTGCCACGTGAACATAACCAAGACAACAAAATATTTTAAGATGTGAAATATTTGGTTTCTTACCACTCCAAGCTTCTTGAGGGTTTATCTCTGTCAACTTCTTTGCTAGACTTCGATTGTTCAAATAAACAGCACACATAACAGCTTCTGCCCAAAATTCATTTGGCATGCCTTTGCTCTTCAACATACTTCGAGCCATATTCATGATGGTGCGATTTTGTACTCCACAACACCATTTTACTGAGGAGACCTCAAAATCGTAAGGAACCTTCGAATGCCATGATATTCATAAAATTGATTGAACTTTTGTGAAGTAAACTCTCCTCCTCGATCAGTTCTCAACGAGAGAATTCTCAAGCCACTTTCATTCTCAACTTGTGCCTTAAACTTCTTACAGACCTCGAATGCTTCAGATTTCTCCTTCAAGAAATAGACCCAAGTTTTACGAGTAAAATCATCAATAAACAACAAGAAATACCTACTACCACCATAAGAACTTGGATTTATAGGACCACAAATGTCAACATACACCAATTCAAGTGATTGAGATGTGTTGGAAAGAGATTCTTTAGGAAAATATTTCCTCGATTGCTTCCCGTACATACAACCTTCACAAATATGATTTGGGTGATTTATGAAAGGCAATCCATTCACCAATCTCTTTCTTGACATCTGTTGCAAACCTCTGAAATTCAAGTGACCCAATCTAAGATGCCACAACCACGACGAGTCTAAGAAAGAAGCTTTCAAGCACTTTGGTCTATCACTATCTATCTTCAATTTGAACATCTTATTTGAAGACATTGGCACTCTAGCAACCATTCTTCTATTTGCATCATGAACAAGCAAACCATTTTTATTCATCTCCACATGATAACCTTTCTCAACAAGCTGTCCAATGCTTAAAATGTTAAACTTCAAAGCCGGAACATAATAAACATAAAAAATAAACTTATGGTCTCCATTCTTCAGCTTGATAAGAATATCTCCACTACCCATGACTGGAACTTTTGATTTATCACCAAACGTAATATCTCCTTTTGGAGTTTCATCAAGATTGTAAAAAATTTGTTTATAACCAGTCATATGATTGCTAGCACCGAAATCAAGATACCATGACTCACTTGTCTTCTATTCTCCAATACATGACAGCAACAACGGTGTACCTTCACCATCTTCAAATTCTACAAAGTTTGCTTCATTATCTCCATTGGAATTGCATTCCGCTGTATAGTGCCCGAATTCTTGATAATTGTAACATTGAATTCCAGATTTGTCACGTCCACCAAATCTACCTCCTCTACCACGTCCTCTAGAATTTCATTGTTGAGAATTTCTGCCTCCTCTTCCTTTCGTTGGTCTTTGTTGAGTCCAACCATCACCTCCGCCTCTTCCATTTGACCAACCACGACCTCTGCCTCTTTCATTTGACCAACCACGCCTACCTCGACCACCGCTACCACGACCTCTTCCTTGATATCCACCATCCGAACTTGCAAAGTTCAAATTTTTCTCTTCGTTGTCAGATAAATTCAACTTTGCCTGTAACACTTGAGAGATAGGCTCCTCTCTCTTCTTCAACCGTTCCTCATGGGCTTGTAGAGAACCCAATAGTTGATCACTCGACATATCTTCCAATTCTTTTGACTCCTCAATAGTAGCCACCACATAGTCAAATTTTGCGGATAATGAATGTAAAATTTTCTCTATTACTCGAACATCTTCCAATGTCTCTCCATATCTTTTCATTAGATTGATAATCAACTGAGTTCTATTGAAGAATTCCTCAATTGATTCAGAATCCTTCATCTTTAGATTCTCATAATCACTCCTCAGAGTTTGCCAGCGGACTTTGATCACCTTATCTTTCCCCTTGAAAGCATTCTCAAGAATCTCCCAAACTTCTTTGGCTCTCGAGGCTGTTGAGACTTTTACGAATATATTCTCATCCAAACACATATGAATGAGAGAGAGTGATTGCTGGTCTTTCTTCTTCGTCTTCTTCAAAGACTCCTTCTGAAAAGCCGTCAATTGCTCCTCATTTTCAGGCTGCTCATAGCCTTGCTTGACCATATCCCACACATCTTGAGAACCCAATAACGTCTTCACCCTAATGCACCATGAATCGTAGTTATCTTTGGTAAGTTGGAGATACTTGATCATGTTATTCATCATGATCGGATTATGTCACTATCTATATGTTTAATTCGTAACCTGGCGCTTTGGTATTACTTTGTTAGAGATAAAAGAAGAGTCTAGTTGAATATATTTTTTGTATTATTCTGAAAATTATAAACTTGACATAGCTACATATAAATAGCATAACAACTAGAGTATTGAAATACTAAAAGTAAATGACACTTGTTAAAAACTAATAACTATTCACAACTTTTGAAACTCTTCAAAATTAAATAATACCCAATTCAATGCTTATTAAATTAATCATAAAATGTGGCGGAATAAATACCCGGGGGAAGTGTCAGAAATTCCAGTAGCTTCAGAAATGAGAAGACCCCCCTTTGGTTGTTCTTTGTGAATAATGCAATATAGCATGTGGCTGTGGGACATTCTTGTACGATCTCATCCTTGTTAATGGTGCCATTACTATTCTGTACCATCATCAGCAAGTTCATTTTTGTGACATATTACCGACAAAATGGCAGATAAGTAGGGCCCATCTATGTGCCGCAAAACTAAAAAATGAAAAAGAAAAATTAAAATCTAAAATTGGTTGGACCACATAATATTGTGTTGATATTTTAGGAATGAAAGATCATCACAACTCTGTTAGCTCATTTGACAATGGTGGAAATTAAAGTAGAAAATAAAGAAGAATATATAAGAGCAATATACGATAAATTCGACCTTAACATTAGTTAATAAATATGTTCAACACGTTTTAGACCCAGGGAATTCTCCACAATTGAGGGAAATGGAGTCTTCAAACAAAAGATCAAGGAGAAAAAAGGGGAAGCATGAAAATATTTTCCTCATCGGGGAGGCCAAATGAATTACCCGATTTACTACTTAAAACAAACACATTATAATTTGATTCCTCAATAAATGGACAGTAACATATGATAATTTAAATGAAAAATGATTGACTAAATTAACCAGGAAAGAGTTAGGTAGAAACTAAAGTTACCTATGTGAAAGATTAAAGTCCCTCAGTTTGAAAGGGGTTAGAAGAGGAATAGGAAGACTTGGAAAAGACATGGTTGTGTTGTTTGAGAGGTCTTCTTCTTCTTCCTGTTGCTATGTTTTGTAGCTCATTATTTGGGGAAGCTTTTGTGAATAATGTAAAAGGAAACTAGTTAAATGATCAGTCTAGCGAATGGGGATTTAAATAAATCATTCAACTTATAGAGTCAATTTTTTTTCGAAAAATTAGGAACATTTTTAATTTTTGAGATAGTTGGAGCTCGAACCCAGAACCTCCAGCTTCTTTCTTCATTTTGGGAGGAAGCTGTAGCCACTAGAGCAAGTCTAGTGATTTATAGAGTCAGTTCTTTAAACTGAAAAAACAAGTACCATTTCAACAATCACCTAATACATCAACACCCCTAAATTTGGCTCAGAAAATCAGATGTCATCCTCAGCTTTCAAAATAAGCAGTTACCCCCCTTAACTTGGCAAAAATGCACCAGTTAGCCCCTCAACGTTACGCGTCAGAATCCGGTTGGTTTGACTTTTCAAAGATGTCATTTTTCTGATTTTTTTCTCTCCAACCAAAAGTTGACACGTGGTATTGAGGGAGCACACTGATAAATTTTTACCAAGTTGAAGGGGGTAAGTAGTCCTTTTTGCCAAGTTAAGGAGGTGACTGGCCCTTTTAAAAGTAGACGGTGGCATCCGATTTTATGAACCAACTTTAAGAGTGTGTTGATGTATTTAATCATTTATCAACTACAAGAAAATTTATTACAATATTAAGTAAGTTTTACAATAATGAAAAAATTTTGTTTTGACTGGTTCATCGATTTTTTCCAATTTGAACCGTTCAAAAGTAATTTTTCAGAAAATCGATGTTTTTATGTAACCGAACTGGATTTATTACCAATTCTCTATTGAACAGGTTTTATCGATCGATCTGGTTAAAATAACAATGATAACAATTATGAAAGTATAAATATTAGAATTAATCTCATAAAGAAGGTTAATTAAGGCTGTAAAAAACATCAACTCAAGTCCATTCTGGCCCACACTTTACAACTTTAAGTTTTGGATGGGCTCAGACCGGGCTTATAAAATCATTTCCAAGTCTGACCCACTATCCATACTAATTTTTTCTTTTAATTTTTTTATAGATAAAATATATATAACTACATATAAATCTTATATAAAATTATATTACTATTAAATTGTTCAATTTTTTTGTATGAATTATTGTATATAAATAAAAAAAAATTATAGGTGAAAATATAAAAATTCAAAATAATCATTTAACATTATAAAAAAAATTGTTGAACTTTTAACATTAAAATTACAAAAAATATAAGTCACAAAAAAACACATCCTACACCGTATGAACTCTCTATGCCTTTTGTAAAATGAAAATACATACCTAGATTTCCTTTAATTTCAAATATAAACAACTCAGTAAAAAATAAAAAGTATTACACTATAAAAGGGTTAACATGTAAGGCAAGTTACATGAGTTCGGGCTAACTTCTTATATTTTTTTAAAAAAACAATTTGAGTTCGAGGCACTTATACAGTGCCCGCCACTTCAAAACCTTGTCCTCGATCTTCAATTTAAAAAAAAAAACTTATTTTTTTGCATTTGTACTTTATTTTTAGTATCCTATATATAACATGAATTACTCATCATCAATATAAAGCATATTTTGGGCATGTCATATAATATGTCCAACATACCTCCAACAATAGCATTTTTTATGTACAGTCACATGGATCTTACAGACCAAGACTTGTTTTCCATATATGTATATGTATGTAAACTGTCTAATATTTTCTTCCTGATAGGCCGCTTATCCCAAGGAAAGAAAAAATTTGCCATCTATGTGATATGTTGGTGATCTTCTTTTGGCTCATCATGCTTATTTTTCTGTTCTTGGAGAAATCAGAAAGTTTCGAGCTGTGTGGAAAATGCAATTAACTGATGTGTTGTAGACTTTTTAAAGAACAACATATGCCAAGAACTTGAGAAAGAAATACTGAAAAAAAGCATATAGTTACTACAGAACCAGTAGACTAATGTACAAATTTATGGTTTCGAGGCAGAAATCAAATCTTTGGAAGAGCGAGTCATCCACCTAATGCCGAACTCGGTTTCAAGACCAATTGACAATTCGGTCGACTCGGAATTATATCACACCCGTAGCCAATTGATGTCAAGGAGATGTAGTTTGGAAAAAATTAGGCATCAACAATCGAGGGTTCAATGGACACTTTTGGGCGATGACAATACACAATTTTTTCATCGTGTAGCGTCAGCACGCTTTAGAGGGAATCATATTAACGAACTCGAGATTGATGGAGTTTTGGTAACTGATCAAAGGGCCATTATTGCTGCCATTTGGGGGTTCTATTCGGATTTGTTCAAGGAATCAAACACGGTACCGTTTTCACTTCAAAGGCTACATTTTCTGGAGCTTGGCCGAGAGCATAATGCGGGGCTGGTGGCCGAATTTAGCGAGATAGAGGTGTGGGGGGCTGTTTGCACGTGCAACGAAGGAAAGGCACCAGGACCAGACAGGTTTAATTTAACTTCTATAGATGGTTTTGGGAAGAGATTAAACCGTGTGTTATGAAGCTGTTTAGTGAGTTTTTTGTGACCGGGAGATTGCCTAATTTGGTTAAGAAACCATTTACAATGTTCCAAAGGTGCCCGAGTCTTCATTGTTAGGAAATTATAGGTCAATCGCGCTTGTTCATGGCATATACAAAATAATTTCCAAAGTTCTTGCAGCAAGGTTGAAGCCGATTTTACCAATGTTAGTTTCGAGTTGTCAATTCGGGTTCGTCAAAGGGAGAAGCATTCATGAGTTCTCCTTCATTGCATCGGAGGTGATTCATTCGATTCCTGTGAGTAGAAAATCATGCTTTGCTCTTAAGCTTGACTTTAGGAAAACGTATGATTGTATTTCTTCGAGTTTTATTGACGCGGTTCTTAGAAGAATGGGATTCGAGGAGAAATGGATAAAGTGACTATCCGGGTTTAGAGAGGGTTCGACCACGTCATTCTTGGGTAATGGGTTGCCGTGCGAACTTATTCGATTACATAGGGGGGTGAAGCAAGGTGATTCGAAGTCTCCTTTCATTTTTATTCTTGCTATTGTGAGCGGACGACACATAGCGATGGGCCGAGAGCGCGCAGATTCAAAGGCAAGGTCCACCGGGGTGTTTTTGAAAAGGTACCTGGTCGGGAACCCGGAAAAGTTTTGGTTGAGAAAGAGAAAACATTTAGATTGGTCAAACCCGGATCCACTGTCTCTTAGTGTGGAGTCGCCAACTGGATTAGCTCTTTCCAGGAATTAGAGTCCTATGCGGCTTAATGTCCGGGGGACGATCCACTAAGACACATAGATTCGGGTCCGGGATAAGTTGCTTATTTCTTATGTGATCATACTATATTACATCTATAGAAAATCGTATTTCTTAATTGTGCATATTCACACTTAAGTCATTTTCGAGTTCTGGTGCTTGATTCACGTATGTGCGGAAAGTAGTAAAATCCATACACAAAGCAGTAAATAAATGCGGAAAAGTAAAGATTAAAGGTTACATAACCTCGGGGGATGCAACCGCCCGCCTAATCTATTAATTACAATTCTCAAAAAATAATTGAAATTGCAATACTCGAAGGAAAATAAAACCTAGGCATACATCTAACCTGCATCCACAGAGGTTAGCACAAGATATATAGTACAACATGGATATTTACATGTTTGATCGATTTGATTTTGAGAAGACCCGTGTGGCCTAATTAAACATCGATAATTTAAAGTTTTTATTTAGAAATAAAACAATTTATTTTATTTACAAGTATGTTGATCATATTTATTTAGTGAAAATGATAGCATGACAAAAGGTGAGGTCTGTTATCCAGGAATAATTTTTATTCCCTTCGTGGGGGTATTCTAACATGTATTTCATAATTAGAAAAGAAGAAGAATAAATATTACAACAACATTTACAAATTAATAAAATAATCCCTAGGTCCACATTTAAAGAAGAAATTAAGAAATATCAAGAAGCACGAAATAAGCGGCTCAAAGAACTTAGAGGCTTACCCTTTCGGCGTGAATCCACTTCGGTGTATCCGTATGATCCCCGGGAGCGTTCCTCGTTCATTTTTCAGTTATGTTTGTGTGGAAAAATAAGTGTTTATTTATCCAAAAGATAATCAGACTCGGGCACTAAATTTGTTTTAGGCCCGAGAATATCTGAGGATTTTTGTGAAAAAAGATGGAAGAAAAATGATTTGAAAATAATAAAATTCGGGATCCAAAAGTGTTTTGGATCTGAATATAATCAAAGAAACCTTAAAAGAAATGTAGAAAAAGTTAGAATTATTTCTCTAGAAAAACAATTATTTTGTTGTAAAAATTTCTCCGTCGTTGTCGAGAGAAAACTATATTTTTGTGAATTTTTTCCAGTCCTCAATACTGAAAATTCTGCAAATATTTATACGCAAAAACACCCGAAAAATCCAAAAGAAAACATTTTCTAGCGAGCCTCGCCGGAATCCGGCGACGAGCCTCGCCAGAATCCGGTGTGGCTTGACAGATTTCGACAAGCGATTCCCGATTTTTTTTAGTTTTTTTTGAAAATATAAATAAATTAATTATTACCAAAATCTATTTTTTTAAGTCTTAAAAAAACAATTTAAGTCCTTAAAATAAATTGGCGACGAGGAACATTCTCATTCGGATATCTTCAGATAATCGAAAATTGTGTGATTCGAGGATAAAAATTCCGAAAAGCCGTCATCATTGAACGCGCGAGCTGGTACAAAATCTCGTGCTCATAGCTATTGAGGGCCTTAAACAGCTATTTGATGCAACTATCCGAGCAAGGTTGCTCCCAGGATTGAAAATTGATATAATTCAACTGTTGATATGTCCCTCCTCTAATTCGGAGATGACACCTTGTGCTTTATTCCGGCGGATGAGTCTTTGATTGAGATTGTGAAGAGAATTCTTCGTTGCTTTGAATTGATCTCGGGTTTGAGTATAAATTTTAACAAGAGTGCGCTTATTGGTGTTAATGTGAGAGAGTCAAGGGTGACCACATGTGCCGAATTATTGGGATGTAAGATGGAGACTTTTTCGATTGTTTATCTTGGGCCCCGCTGAGCAATAAAAGAATACCTATGTCGAGTTATAACCCCCTTATAGAAAAATTCCATAATAGACTTCAAAGGTGGAAAGGATAATGCTTGTCATATAGCGGAAGGGTGGTTTTAATTAAAGCGGTTCTTGCATCGATTACAATGTATTTGTTATCCCTTTACAAGATGCCGTTATCGGTGAATTTGAAGTTATTCCATATTATGAACTTTTTTTGGAAAGGGAGTGTGACGGAGAGAGGAATTTGCAAGGTGAATTGGGATATGATTGTACTACCAAAGAGCGTTGGGGTCTTAACATAAGAGAATTTCAGGTGGTAAATTGTAGCTTATTGCTAAAATGGATTTGGAAAATTAGAACGACGGGACAAGAGTCGATGTGGTTTGAGTTTTGCGCAAGGAAGTATGATTTGGATTCTTGGACAACATTAGAAGATATGGATGCTCGACATTTATCTCCAATTTGGAAAGGGAATATTGTTTCTTGTTGTGTATCGAATGTTGATCTTTGGAAGGTGTCTAAGGAAAACAGCCGAGTGGTTGTGAAGAATGGGGATTCATGCTTGTTTTGGCATGATAATTGGATGGCGGAATTACCCTTGTCGGTGTTGTTTGCGGACTTGTTTACCTTGAATAATCGGAAGGGCAACAATGTGAGAGTGGGACGTGAAGCGATATTTGGGGCCTCCCCATTCATGAGACCATTTTGGAAGCGTCATCTACGAGTATTGAACCGGGAACGATGTCTACAACTTAGTAGATGGATTAAGCAATCGAACCTCGAACTTTTTAGTAATGGTTCCGGAGATGCGAGTTCTCAAGTCTCGGTTTCACCTCTGTTCTTGGACGGGGATGACGTCTTTCAATGGGTCATTGGGGGTTTAGAATTGTTTTCGACAAGCACCTATATTACTCGTTACTACGAATCATTACATGTTGTGACAGTAACGAACTTTGACATTATTTGGAAGACATGACTTATTCCTAAGGTTGGATTCTTTGGATGGCGTGTGTTTCATGGGAGAGTGCCATCGAAAGAGTTTCTAGCATATGGGGGCTACATTGATAATGCAAATTGTCCCTTTTGTGAGAAACGAAGACCATGGAACACACTCTTTTCCACTGCTTCAAGGCTCGGCAAGTTTGGTGTGGTCTTTTTCGACTCCTTGGTGTGGTTATAACAATTCCCTATTCGGCTTATAGCTTTTTGGATGGGTGGCGCTCGATTTTCTGGTTGGGTCCTTACCGTGAATTTGCAAAGTCATTATGGTTCGCTTCCTTTTGGGGTGAATGACTTTTTCATCAAACCAAACAATTTGCTTTATACATAACTTGTTTTTATTATTAATGAAAAGAGGGGTGGGTTGTAGGTAAGCAAACGCATCAACTTAGTTGGGGCGTTCACCCCGAAATTTTCATCCGCTCTAAACTTTTTCCGATGGAGGGACATAATATTCCTCCGGAGGTTTTCCAAAAAAAACAAATAAAAGTATTTATATTTTATTCCTTCTTTAAATAAAAAAAATACAAGAAAGTTGAAATCTTAGAAACATGAGAGCATAATTTGGAAGTATAAAATATCGTTAACAAGTTGTTGTGGTGTTGATAACAAAATTTCGTGCGTCGGCCAACTATTTGTTTCAACTGTTAGTAATGCATGTCAGAAAAAGAATTCCCGCAATATTTAAGAAATTATTCAATAGCTATCTCTTTACTATAAGCACTTTTAACAGCAGAATACTATGAGCATCCGCTACGGCCATCGTAATAGCTAAAACAAATGGCTCAAAATTTATTTCATCTTTCTTGTTTAGTTGAATTAACTGTTCTTTGTAAAGTGTTTCTTATGAGTAAATAATGAGATTTGTATGGATTAATCCACTATATTATAACACTTAAGTGGGGAAAATGGCAACAAACCGAGTATCGTGGCGATTTGAATATTTCGCCATAATGATCAACTTTCTGTGGCGAAAAGTGATTTTCCCCACCAAAAGCGAACAATGTGTGGCGAAAATGGTACGCCATTAATACCTTGGGAAATTGTAAAAAATGTAGGGTTTCTAAAATTTATTTACAAAAATACCTTCTAACTAATAGTTTGCATTATATAACCAATTTTAAGTTTCAGTTTTCACTCTGTACGTTCTATATATACACTGTTTTATCAAGTTTCAATTGCTTCCACTTTTTGCATCCCGCGTTTCTCTCCCCCAAATTCTCTCTTCCTTGTTTCGATTCTCCCCGCTATTCTCTAGATCGAAGTTTCTTCAAGTTTCTACTCTCTGCAATTCTTAAATTCTCTGCGTAATTTCATTTTCTAGCTTTCGATCAGTTTTTTTCAATTGAGAATGAGGATCCATGGAGTTGAAATCCTATTGTTGTTGATAGATTCTATTTGTCTTTTTGTATTTGTTTTTGTTATTAATTTGCAGAGTATGTATGGTGAATGAATATGATATATTGTTTGATTTTATCTTACTAAATGGAACCGAAGTCCAAGAAATCAACTTACTTGTACCTTAATTTTCTCCCAGCTGTATGATTTATGAGCTATGAATGTGACCACTTCTTTTAATTGAAATAATACAAACAACTTATTGCTGATTAAATAAGTTTTTTTGTAAAGTTGGTAAAAAATAGAGCCATATTAATGATTAGCATGTGCATAGGCTATCATGAAATCAAATCAAATAACTACTTTTACACATGTCAGCTAATTAGACTTGATTATCAAATGTGGACAATGGCTAAAGCATAGATGGTTAAAGGAAATTCATTAATTTAAATCCAGTTCTGAAATTCTGATACAATAATCATAAAACTGCAACTGCTCTTCACAAAAGATTCATCAAATAACACAACTTGTTCTTCATACCAGTTTCCTACCACTTACTTACAACTTTCTTACTAGTTTTGACATTTTTTGTTCTTCATACTAGTTACATGCCATTTTCTTACTGTTTTGATTCAATACTTTCTAGAGTTTTATCTTACATGTTCTAATCACTTTCTAATACATTTTCCTTACTTTTCAAGATTAATTTGACATAATTTATTCTTCATACCAGTTTCATACTACTTTCTTACTAGTTTTGATATTTTTTGTTCTTCATACCAGTTACATA
>CATIWQ010228884.1:0-18291 GCA_949673415.1 Euphorbia schlechtendalii | reverse complement strand
CGGAATTTAGCAATTCTAGGAACTCAAAGGCTTACCATTATGGAAAGAATCCACTTCGAAGATATTCGATTAGCCTTTGGAAATCCTCCTCATCTTTTGTTTAGGTAAAAAAATGTTGTTGTAAAAAGTCCAAAAATATTCATCTAGTTCTTGGAGTTTGTTGTTGTTCTAAAAATTATATTTTTTTCTCAGAATTTCCGAATCTGATTATCGAAAAGACCCGACTATTTATAGGAGAAATCCTAAAAATCCAAAAATCGTAAGTTTTTCCAGCGTGGGGTCTCGCCGGAGAAAAGTTCGACGAGGCTCCTTGCCGTGTCTTTGGCGAGGCATGCCCTTGCCAAGGAGTTTGGCGAGGGCAGCCTCATTAAGGTGTTTGGCGAGGCTTGCCTCGCTAAAGCCCATTTTTTGGCAAGGCATACCTCAGGCCCGGAATTCAATTTCCCTTAGGTTTTTTTTGAATTTTTTTATGTATTTTCATATTTTTTAATTAATTTATGAATTAAAAGAATAAAATTAAATAATTTTATTGAAAATGTCCTTTCGAATTCAAAGACGAGGAGGATCCCTATTTGGATACATCTGGATACTCGAAAATTGTGTGATTCAAGGATAAAATCCTAAAAAACCATCATCATTGAACGCATGAGCTGGTATAAAATCCCGTGCTCACACTACGCTAATCAGATTGAACTTAAGTCTATTGATCGGAGAAACCTTTTCGATTGAATGAGAAACACCAATTGTGTTG
Organism: Euphorbia schlechtendalii; assembly: GCA_949673415.1. NCBI lineage: Eukaryota > Viridiplantae > Streptophyta > Magnoliopsida > Malpighiales > Euphorbiaceae > Euphorbia > Euphorbia schlechtendalii. The sequence goes on along the minus strand of CATIWQ010228884.1, from coordinate 17,540 downwards.
CATCCAACAATCTTACCTTTTTTGTTTTCTCCAAATTTGACACTTTCATTTCTTTTTCCCTCCAATGAGATGAATTGAGTTTCATCTCCCATCATATCCCTTAAGAACCCACTATTCAAATACCACATTCCAGTGTCACTAACAAATCTCAGCCTCACTTGCAAAATAATTACTTTTTCTTAGTTACCCATGCTTTCGATTGTTAGACATTATGTATGCCCTAGAGGTAATTAGGGCGATATACCTATATTAGTTCATAATGTACAAACAATTTTAGATTATTGTTATCGATAATAAAGCATCTTTTTTATTTATCATTGATTATTTCTAAATTGTGTATCTCGTTGTTAATATATATATATATATATATATGCTATTATGTATATGTATATGTATATGTTCATTGATAAGACAAAGTCCATGACTATTATATAACGTGAAAGTGCAAGGATATAGCAGGAGTTATGTGGTGTAAAAACTACACCTACGTGTTACTATGAATGGTCAGAATGTCCCTAATCATAGTTTTATTAAGATTGGACATCAATGAAGTGGATAGACTAGCATGTGTAGGCTTACTCCTTGGATCTAATCCAAGCAATCCATCTCACGAGCTAAAGGTGGTACCTTCACATGAATCTATTCGGGTAATTTATTGGAGATCATTATAAAATAGACACTCGAAAATAACTATATACATATGTTGGTATCATGGCTTATTGTAGTAGCAGTAAAAGTATCCTCAAACCGAAGATACTAGTTACCTTGTGTGGGAGTTACTATACTTTGGGTCATACTTATTTATTCCATGGTGATCAGGATGATATGGGTGATTATGGGTATAGTGATGATCACTCGTTGGTAAGTCGAGTAGTCAAGATGAGATCCATCGCTCTTGATATAGTGATATCATGGGAGTTGTACCCTAAGCCATCTTATCGAAATGACACACTCATAAACCTCTAATCAGAGTATAAGATTGATAGAATGGGAGTCAATCTTGATACATTGTGGCGAGTGGTGAACAAGTCTAATTCTAGGATAGCTACAGCTATTACATGAGCTAACACTCAATCTAAGCTTAAAAAACTAGATTATACTTAACTTGATGGAAGGAGTTTATTATACTAGTTACTAATGTAAGACCAAATCAAGTCACAAGCATGTGACATTCAGAGTATCGGGGGATCAAACACCTTTGTTAGAAAGTCCATTTGATCATCTAGAGTTATCGGGTTCCATATCAGTTTGGAACACTGAGCCTAAAGGTTCGCAAATGGGAAGCCAAGTTTAGGTTAACCTCTAGCGGCTCTAAACTTCAGGATCCTATGAGGTCACGCATTTTGGAACTTTACCAGACTAAGTAAAGAACTTATACACTAGGTTTATGCTGACAATATAAGGGAAAGTCAAACTCATTGGATGAATTATTAATCAATTGGACCAAATAATAATTAAAGGAATTTTTTTAAAGGAGGAATAACATTATGCGAAGCAAAAGGGAACTTTTGCTATTGCAAGTGGGTCCTAAGAACACAAGTTAATTAAGGGTGGGGGCTTACGTGGTAGCCTCATGAGCGCCAAAGGTGTGCTCGTTGGCTGCCGGCATGCTCTAGCTTGGCTAGCATATACAGGTGGGTTGTAGGGCCTACAAGCACTAAGTAGCGCTTTTGTACAACTGCAGCGCAATCCCACCGGTATAGCCCGCAAGCTAGGCATGTGAGAAAGCCCGCAAGCCTAGATTGCGGGACAAGGCAAGCTTGTTATGGCTTACTTTATGCAGTAGCGCACAGCCCATGCAAGTGAGTAGGTTGAACCACAAAGCTTGGAGCTCCGCGGGGTCAGCACATTTCGTGGGATGGGATTTGCCATCCCACAATGCTAAAACGGGGAGCATGTTGCTCCCCTTCTCCCTATAAAGGGAGACCTCCTCCTTTATTCCGTACTTCAGCTCAGGATTTCTTTTTGAGTTTTGACTTCTTTTCTTCATGAGTTTTTGTGAGTTCTTCCATGAGTTTCTCCATTTTTGCAAAAATTCTTTTGAAGCCTTATTCCTATTTTGGAAAGAGCCTTCTTAATTACATTTTCTGGTTGGTCTACGAGCAGTCTAGCTGCTACTTGTTAACTAACAAGGTCTTTCTCTACGTCAGGTTTTGGTCGGTTAGGATCCATGTTAACTAATCTATTGGCTATCCTATTTTGGAGGCTTGTGCTAAGAGAGTATTGTTTTATTGTTCTAACACCAAAAGAAAGATACGCATCAACTAGTAATTCTCTAATCTTAGATGCTCATTTTCTTTTAATAAGTTTTATAAACCTATAAGCATCTTTGGAACATTTTGATTTAGATTATATCAATCATGCCATGCTTAAGGGATCTTTCAGGGTTAATCTTAAGTTTTGAAATTCCATCGTGCAAGTTAGCATGTTTAATACTACCTTAATTAACCAACATTGATATCTAAGCCTACCTTATGCTATGTGTGATTGATGATAATATGTTGAAATTATATTTTTATGAATTAATTAAATTATGCTACGCATGACTAAAGTTTCATATCTTGTTATAGAAAACGATGTGATAACTAGATTAAACTTTAGCTCAAACTTAGTCTAGGTGATTATCAAATAAATTTATAATATTTTACCACATGTGTAAATGCTTTAAACTTAGGGTTATCTAATATTTCACTTGATTAAAAGAAGAAAATCTTTAAATCATAATTGTCCATGGTACAATGAATCGATGTGCGTGTGGTTATTTTGGCAAGGATTGGACTTGGCTGCTCATTTACTTTAAGGGGGCCTCTCCAACATGAGAATTTCCATCGGTATTAGGTTCAAGAGTACCTAAGGGACTGTTATGACTTGTTAATTTTTTCTATGAGAATTGGATTTTGCATATGGTTTTACACATGTGGTTTAAGTTGTTAGATTAAAACTTATAGACAAAGGTGCAAGAACTTAAACATGGACCTTGTTTGTTTTGCATGCTATGTGGAGTCTTGGCATAATGGAATGATTATGATGTACCAATCTTGAGCATGTTCACTTAGATTAATAATTCCAAATAGCCCGAAATTATTATTCTCATAATCATATCCATTGTACAAGTCATTGACTAGTGCGAGACCAGCTGCACCAATAAAATCCCTACAACAATATTAAGCTGGTAAATTGTCTTCCTGTCATAAGTCGTGATATGTACCTTATTAACGGATGTAAGGACATATACAACATGCTTTCCCTAACATGTGTTTGGTCATGAGACTAGGTGGGGTTAAAGCCTAAACAAAATTGGGTTAGTTATCCATATCAGTGGAGCTAATGCTAGATTGGAGACATATTTAAGAAGTCATACAATTAGGTACGCACGTCTCAAAAAAGAGAACTCAAATGAACTAGCAATTGTACGGAATGCAAATGGATGGGTTCCAACCATGGTCGTCATAATGGATGGGCTACGGATGCTTACCTACTAAGGAAAATTAGTTAGACCAAATATCCCAATTCAATAGGGCTATTTGAATGTTGATTAAATAGTAGGAAATATGTGTTTACCTTATATTAAATGCATATACATATACTAATATCTTAACAACTCCTATCTTATAACTGGCTAAAAATAACCATTAACAAAAATAATTGTATTGATATCGGTCCTCTTGGAAACATAAAGTATGATGTCTACTACTTCAATGAGTGGTTTGGTACTATTAAAGGAGTATTCTGGAACTACTACCTGGATTATGTTCTAGATTATCGAAGTTCCAAACATCCTGGCAAGAATGCTTTTGCATGTGAGATGAATGATTATGAGAGGTGTAAGGGAAACTGTGAGTTTGTTGTAATGCTCATGTTAGATAACATGCTCTTGAAGTACACACACGTGTAGAAAGGGTTGGATCTTGAATCCATGATTCATCATCTCAATCTGGTGGGAAGTTTGGAAAGGGGACTGTTCCATAGTAAATTGTAGGGAGACAACTCACCAGTATAGTTTGTTATGTACATATATGACAACTCAAAACAGCTAAGGGAGCTGGGTATTGTGTACAGTGAGAAATCCTTGAGAGAAATGGTATTGAGGGATTACCCAATAAATATGATTATTCAAGAAGATGCTTCAAGAGTATTCACCCAGTTGTACTTTAACCTGACTCATGGATTTGCTCAAGATTTATAAGATTGAGTTTAGAAATAAACTCAAGGAGCAAGTAAATGTTGAGGACCTTAAGTTAAAGAAACTTAAAGATTTAAAAGTCAAGAGCAAGCTCATGAAGCAGCTGTATTTGAAAAGGGAAAATGTTTCTCTTGGAACAAGCTCATCGAATTATGAGGAGAGTTCTGGCTCGATTCAAAAGGTATGTTCATACTAGAGAGTTTCTCTATAGTTTCTTACGAGTCTACATGGGTATTAGATACTAGTTATAGTACTTATACTTGTACTTTTATGCAGGGGTTACAGAACAATAGAAGGTTTGTAAAGAGGGAAATGGACCTAAGAGTTTGAAATGGAGCATGGGTTACTACAACAGCTGAAGGGATATATAGCCTTCATTTACCTAATGTCCTTTTTTTAGTTTCGAACAATTGTTATTATATTCCTACTGTCACTAAGAATATTATTTCTGTTATGCGTTTAGCAACAGATGGATTTGAGATTTTATTTTTAAATAATAATTGTCAAATTCGACGTGATAATGCTCTTTATGCTTGTGGAATATATGTGGATGACATTTATGTTCTAGATACTACAACTAAAATTCTAAACATGAACATCGCTAACAAATCAAAGATTGATAATGAGAAATCTTCATACTTGTGGCCTTGTCATCTGGGTCATATAAATGAGACTCGCTTAACTAAGTTGCATAAAGGTGGTGACTTGGGCCCAATGGAATGGGAATCCTATGGGGCTTATAAACCTTATTTAAATGGTAAGATGACTTATAAACCTTTCAAAGGAAAGGGTGCAAGTGAAATGAGCACTTTGTAAATAATACATTCCGTTGTACGTGGTCCAATTTGTATAAAGACACATGAGGGTTTCATCTACTTCATAACCTTTATCGATGATTACTCATGATATGGTTATTTGTACCTAATGAGGTACAAGTCTGAAAGTTTTGAGAAATTCAAAGAGTTTAGAACTGAAGAAGAGAAACAGCTTGGGAAAAGTATCAAGACCCTTTCATCGGATCGAGCTTGTGAATACTTAAGCTAAGAGTTTTAGGATTATATAAGGGATAGAGGTATTTTATCCCAATGGAGATCTCCTGATACACCTCAACACAATAGAGTGTCAGAAAGGAGAAATCAAACCCTACTCGATACGATTCAGTCCATGATGAGCTAAGTAGAACATAGCAAATCCTTTTGGGGTTATGCAATTAAGGAGTGCCTTCGAAATCAGTTGATCAAACACCATATGAGATAATGTCTGGTAAGAAACCAACTCTTTCTCATTAGAGAGTTTGGGGATGTCCTGCTTATGTAAAGAGGATAATTTCAAGTAAGCTAGGTGCTAAGTTTGATAGGTGTCTATTTGTAGGTTACACTAAGGAGACTATGGGTTATACCTTTTATGATCCAAAGGAACCAAAGATACTTGTTTCTAGGAATGCTCAATTCCTAGAGAAAGAACACATACTTGCAAAAGCTAGTGGGAGCAATCTTGAGTTGAGTGCTTAAGAAGATCAAATAGACAATCAATAGATTATTCCTACACCTGTTATACAAGAAAGTTTAAGCATGAAATAGCCTATTATAACATCGATATTGGGTAGGTTAGGTCTCGCTCCAATCGTTTCTGAGAGATATGGTTATTTCATCATTGATGATAAGCACATCTTCTTAATGGAAGATGATGAGCCCAAGACTTACAAGGAGGTAATGGAAGGGTTAGAATTTGACAAATGGTTTACAGCCATGAAGTTAAAGATGGACTCCATGTATGAAAATCAAGTCTAGAACTTGGTTGATGCTCCAAGTGGGATTAAGCCCATAGGATGCAAATGGGTTTTCAAGAAGAAAACCGATATGGATGGTAATGTGATTACCTATAAAGCAATGCTATTTACAAAAGATTATAGTCAAAAGGAAGGTATTGACTATGATGAAACCTTTTCACTAGTAACCATGCTGAATTCTATCAGGATACTCCTTGCCATAATTGCTCATAAAGATAATGAGATCTGGCAGATGGATGTGAAACCGTGTTCCTTAATGGGAACCTAGATTAGGATGTATATATTATACAATATGAAGGCTTCACATCCCATGATAGGTCAATGGTATGCAAATTGCAAGGGTCCATTTATGGACTTAAGCAAGCATGAAGGAGTTGGAATATTAGGTTTGATGAAACAATTCATGAAATTGGTTTTGTGTCAAATGCTAATGAGCCATGTGTATGTAAGAAGGCTAATGGGAGTGTGATTGTTTTCCTTGTATCATATGTTGATGACATATTTCTGTATTCCATTCATACACAGTCTTATGGTATAACTATCCTTAAGTACTTACGAAGAGAGACTACATATGAATGGAATACCCTAAGCTCTGGTGATAGGATCCATCATGTATGCGATGGTATGCACTCAGTGTGACATCTCACATACATTGAGTGTCATGGGTAGATTTCAGTATAATCTAGGTGAGAAGCACTAGATAACCGTTATAACTATCCTTAAGTACTTATGAAGGACTAAGGATATGTTTTTGGTTTATGGAGAAAGTGATCTCTCTATAAAGGGATATACTAACTTGAGTTTTCAATCTTATAGAGATGATTACAAGCCCCATTCAGGTTATGTGTTTATGTTAAATGGAGGGGCAGTTGTTTGGAAGAGTTTCAAATAGGATATAACTGTTGATTCAAGCACTGAGTCTGAGTATATAGCTACTTATGAAGTAGCTAAGCAAGCTGTCTAACTTAAGGAATTTATCAGTGATCTTGACATGGTGTCTAACATTGTAAATCCGACAGTGGTCTATTGTAATAACAATGGGGTAATTACTTAGCAAAGGAACCATGATCTCGTTAGAGAAACAGAAACATACTCAGAAATACCATCTCATTTAGGAGATGGTAGCTAAAAAAGATATAAGGTTAGAATACATCCCCACATAATAGAATTTAGTAGATGGGCTAACAAAGCCATTTACTTAGGTTAAGCATGACTAGCACGTTAACGAGTATGGCATGAAGCACATGGGTAATTGGCTCTAGTGCAAGTGGGAGTTTGTTAGACATGATGTATACCTTAGAACAAATTAGGGAGATATATCTTTATTAGTTCATAATGTACAAACAGTTATAGATTATTGTTATCAATAATAAGGCCTCTTTGTTATTTATCAATGATTATTTCTAAATTATGTATCTCACTGGTAATATATATATATATATATATGCTATTATGTATATGTATATGGTCATTGAAAAGATAGTCCATGACTATTTCATAGCATGAAAGTACGAGGACATTGGTGTGAGAACTAAACACACATGTTACTATGAATGGTCTAAATATCCCTAGTCATAGTTTCAATGAGATTGAACATCAATGAAGCAGATTGACTAGCATGTGTAGACTTACTCCTTGGATATTATCCAAGTAACTGATTTCACGAGCTAAAGGTGGTACCTTGAGTTAACACATGAATGCATTCAGTAATATATTGGAGATTGCTATAAGACAGACACTTGAAAATTACTATATCCATGTATTAGTTTCATATCTTATGTTAGTGGTAAATCAAGTATCCTCAAGCATGAGATACTGGTTACCTTGTGTGGGAGTTGTTATATTTTGGGTCATACTTATTCATACCCTGGTTATCAGGATGATATGGGTGATTACGGGTATAGTGATGATTAATCGTTAGTAAGCTGAGTAGTCAAGATGGGATCCATCACTCCTGATATAGTTATATAATGGGAGTTGTACCCTAAAGCCTCTTATTGAAGTGACACACTCGTAAACCTCTGATCAGAGTTTAAGATTGATAAAATGTGTTTCTAGTCAATCTTGATACATTATGGCGAGTGGTGTTCTTCATAAACAAGTCTATTTTCCCGATAGCTATGGCTATTGCATGAGCTAACACTTAATCCGAGCTCAACAAATTGGATGGTACTTAAGCTAATGGAAGGAGTGTATTGTATTGGTTACTATTGTAGAACTAGATCAAGTCACAAGCACGTGACATTCTAAGTATCGGGGGATCATACACCTTTTCTAGAAAGCCCATTTGATCATCTAGAGTTATCAGGTTCCATTTCAATTTGGAGTGTTGATCCTAAAAGTTTTCGGATGGGAAGCTAAGTTTAGTTTAATCCATAGCGACTTTATACTTCAGGATCCTATGAGGCCACACACTTTGCATCTTTACCAGACTAAGTAAAGAACTTATAGACTGGGTCTATGCTGATTATATAAGGGAAAGTCAAACTCATTGAAAAAATTATTAATTGGTTGGACCAACTAATAATTAAAGGAATTTTTTAAAGGAGGAATAAAATTGTGTGGAGCAAAAGGGAATTTTTCCCATTGCGAGTGGGCCTTGCGAACAAGGGTTGTTTGCGGGTGGGGGCTTGTGTGGCAGCCTCACGAGCGTCGAAGGTGTGCTCGTGGGCCACAGACATGGACTAGCTTGGCTAGGACATGCTAGTGGGCTACAGGCCTGCAAGTACGTAGTCTAGCTTACGGGATAAGGTAAGCCCGTTAGGGCTTGCCTTATGTGGCAACACACACTATACGCAAGTAGGTTGTGCGAGCAGGTTTACACGTGGAGCTTGGAGATCCACGTGATCAACCTATTTTGTGGGATGGGATTTCCCATTCCAAAACTAAAAAGGGGAGTATGTTTCTCCCCTTCTCCCTATAAAAGGAGACCTCCTCCTCCTTTATTCAGTACTCTAGCTCAGCCTTTCATTCTGAGTTTTGACTTCTTTTCTTTGCAAGTTTTTGTGACATCCTCCATGAGTTTCTCCATTTTGGCAATAATTATTTTGAAGGCTTAGTCCTTATTTGGAAAGAGCCTTCTTAGTTATATTTTTTGGTTAGTCTATGAGCGGTCTAACAACTTCTTGTTAACTAACGAGTTCTTCCTCCACATGAGGTTTTAGTTGGTTGGGGTTTGTGTGGACTAATCATAGAGATTTTCCTATTTTGGAGGCTTGTGCTAATAGAGTATTATCCGATTGTTTTAAGGGAGCGCCGCACGAAAGGAAGGCAAGTATCAACTTGTAATGCTCTAATCTTAGATGCTCAGTTTCTTTTATTAAGTTTCATAAACCTATAAGCATCTATGGAATGTTTCAATATAGACTGTATCAATCATGCCATACTTAGGAGATCTTTTAGGGTTAACCTCTTATGTTTTGAAATTCCACTATGCAAGTTTGCATGTTCAAATACTGCCTTAATTGACCAACATCGAGTCGAATTCTCCTTTTATTAGCAGTGCTTAAGTTACTCTAGTCATACTCATCGTAGTAACCATTTTTATAACCATAAAAGACAATAACATGTCTAGCCTTCCCACAAAAGCCACATGCCACTTTTTGTTTGAGCTAGATCGCTTTCTTCTTTGGAGAAGTTTTCTTCCCTTTATTAGAATTGCGAGTTTGGTTACTCAAAGCTTGATTGTTGGCTAGAGGAGGAACTTGTTATTTCTTCAAAGCTACTACCTCAATAGTCAACTAATCTAATTGATTAGTTATCTTGCTGTTATGACATTCATGATACTCAGCTTTTTCTTGAATAAAGCAGATATCAAGAGACTAGGAAGTGATAGTGTCTTTCTGATCCTCACTTCTCCTCACTAGCTCCTTTATGTTTTTTATCAACTTATTTGTCAATTTCATAACATCAAATAGTACATGGGCAAACTCTTCAAGAGATAAAGGGACTTCAAGTTGTACCTCAGTTTAGGGGTATTTCCCATTGTTTTGCTAAGCTCTTCAGTCAATAGTGGAATTATTTCCATTTGAGGCAAATGCTAAGCTCTCACACTTCTCTCCATCAATCGCCATCAAGTAGAGGTTGGCGGAGTCAGTTACTTCTTCATCAGATGATAAAGACTCTTCTAAATTGCTCAATGTGGTAGCAAGTGCCTCATTTTTCCACCTGAACTTCTTCTTGAATTGTATTTAGGATGAGACAACTATATATAACCCTTTTCACCATAGCAAAATTATTTGATATCTTTGTTGTGTTCCTTCTTTTATCTTTCCTCAGCTCCTCGCATGTGTTGAGTTAGCTTGTTTTTGCTAGGAAACATCTTCTTGTTGAATTTCCAATGCTTCTTCATGTTGTGTGTGGGTGTCCTAGTAAGAAGCACCATATGCTAATCTGAATCATCATTAGTAGACTCATTGAATGAGTCAGCTTTTATGACAATAGCTCTGCCATCTTTCTCCTTGCCTTTACTCCTCTTGGAGTCATCTGCTGGTTAATTAAGATAGTAATTGAACATGCAAACTTGCAAAGAAGAATTTCAAAACTTAAAATTAACTCTAAAGGATCTCCTAAGCATGCCATGATTGATATAATCTAAGTTGAAACATTCATAGATGCTCATAGGTTTATAAAACTTATAAAAAGAAACCTAGCATCTAAGTTAAGATCATTATTAGTTGATGTGTGCCTTCCTTTGGTGTGGCGCTCCCTTAGAAAAATTTGACAACACTCTGTTAGCACTAGCTTCCAAATTAGAACAACCTCTATGATTGATCCACACAGATCTTCACAGATAAAAATAGCGTAGTAAGGAAAAACTCGTTGGTAGAAAATACCTGCTAGACCACTCGAAGACCAACTTGAAAATATAACTTAGAATGCTCTCTTCAAAATATGAATGAGCCTTCAAAAGAATCGTTGCAATGATGGAGAAACTCATGAAGGATCTTACAAAAAACTTGTAAAGAAAAGATGTCAAAACTTAGAAGGAAGGCTGAGCTAAAGTGAGAAACAATGGAGAAGGAGGAGGCTATTTATAGGGAGAAGGGGAGCTGAAAGCTACCCTTTTTAGCAATGTGGGATGAGGAAAATCCCCATCCCACATAAGGGTCACATGTGTGAAGCCCTAGGGTAGATTTCACAGGTTGACCCTAGGCTCCACAGGTTAACCCACCCACAAAGCCCACTTGCACATGCTATGAATTGCAGCATAAGGTAAGCCCTAACGGGGCTTGCCTTACCCCACAAGCTGGGCTTGCGAGCTATCCCACAAGCCTAGCTTGCAGGTCATTGATGGGCCTACTACCTACTAGTATGCGCTAGACTTGCGCCAAGGCATGCTAGTGGCCCGCAAGCAATTTTTGATCGCGGGGTAGTCGCATTGGCTGCATCTACAAACATCCCATGTTCATGGGGCCCACTTGCAACAGGAAAAATTAACTTGCTTTACCCTGTGCAATTTTTTCCCATAACTCCTCCTTTAAATTCTTTTAATTGTTATTTGGTTCAACCAAATAATAATTCATCCAATGATTTTGACTTTCCTTATATTCTCGGTATAGCCCCAATCTATTAGTTCTTTACTTAGTCTAATAAAGACCCAAAGTGTGTGACCTCATAGTATCCCGAAGAATAGAGCTACTAGATGTTAACCTAAACTTGCCTTCCCAACCAAGAACCTTTAGGCTCAGTGTTCCAAACCGATATGGAACCCGATAACTCTCAATGAATCAAATGTGTTTTCTAGAAAAGGCATATGATCCCCTGATACTCGGAACGTCACATGCTTTTGACTTTATCCGGTTTTGCAATTGTAACTAGTACAATATACTTCTTCCATCAGGTTAAGTACCATATAGTTTATTGAAATTGGATTAAGTGTTAGCTCATGTACTAGCTGTAGCTATCCTGGAATTAGACTTGTTCACGAAGAACACCACTCACCATATGTATCAAGATTGACTAGAAACCCATTCTATCAATCTTATACTCTGATCAAAGGTTTCTAAGTGTGTCTCTTCAATAAGAGGCCTTAAGGTACAACTCCCATTATATACTATATCAGGAGCGATGGATCCCATCTTGAATACTCGACTTAACAATGAGTGATCATCACTATACCCGTAATCACCCGTATAATCTTGAATACCAGGGTATGGGAACGTATGACCCAAAGTATAGCAACTCCTACTCAAGGTAACTAGTGTCTCAGGTCTGAGGATACTTGTACTACTATTGCAATAAGACATGACACCAACACATAGATATAGTTATTTCTGAGTGTCTGTCTTATAGTGATCTCAATCATGTGTTAACTCAAGGTACCACCTTCAGCTCATGAGATCGGTTGCTTAGATCAAATCCAAGGAGTAAGCCTACACATGCTATTCTATTCACTTCATTGATGTCCAGTCTCAATGAAACTATGACTGGGGATATTTAGACTATTCATAGTAACACATATGTGCAATTCTCACACCACATAGCTCCTACCATGTCCTTGCACTTTCACTCTATGAAGTAGTCATGGACTTTGCCTTATCAATGAGCTATACATAATAACCCGCACACACACACACACACACATATATATATAATACCAGCGACATACATAATTTAAATACACATTGGTAAACAACAAAAGTGCCTTTATCATTGATAATAATAATCTAAAATGGTTTATACATTATAACTAATAACGATATATCACACTAATTACCTCTAGGGTATACATCATGTCTAACAAACTCCTGCTTAGACTAAAACCAATTACCCATGTGCTTCATACTATACTCGTTAACATGTTGGTCATGCTTAACTTGAGTCAATGGCTTCATTAGCCCATCCACTAGATTTTGATTCGTAGGCATGTATTCTAAGCTTATATCTTTCCTAAATACTATCTCTTGAATTAGATGGTATATTCTGAGTACGTGTCTATTTCTCCGATAAGACCATGGTTCCTTTGCTTAAGCACTAGCCCTAATGTTATTACAATAGACCGCTATTGGATTTTCAATGTTGGATATCACTTCGAGATCACCAATAAATCCCTACAACTAGACTTCTTTCTTAGTTGCTTTAGAATAGTCTATATACTCTAATTCAGTGGTTGATCGGCAGTCGTATCCTATTTGAAACTTTTCCAAACAACTGCCCCTCTAAATAACATAAACACATATCTTGACTGGGACTTGTAATAATCCTTGTCAGACTGAAAAACTCACGTTAGTGTACTTTATAGAGAGATCACTTTCTCCATAAACTAAAAACATATCCTCAGTCCTTCATAAGTACTTGAGGATAATTTTAAAGGCTATCTAGTACTTCTCACCTGGATAAGATTGAAATCTGCTCGTGATGCTCAACTCATGTGAGATGTCAGGTCGAGTGCATACCATAGCATACATGATGGATCCTATCGCTGAAGCATAGGGTATTCCATTCATACACAGTCTCTCCTCCCATGTTCAAGGACACTCAGATTTAGAAATGTTAATCTTGAAAAACATTGGGGGATAACCCTTTCTTGACTACTCAAGATTAAATCAAGCCAAAACCTTTTCTTTATATGTACTTTGAGAAAGTCCTAGTTGCCTTCTACATCTATCACTATAGATCTTTATACCTAGTATAAAAGCTGCTTCTCCAAGGTCTTTCATGGAGAACTTCTTTGACAACCAACACTTTGCTGTCTGGAGAAAAGGAACATCGTAACCTATCAGTAATATGTCATCGACATATAATAACAGAAAAACTATCGCACTCCTACTAGCCTTCTAATATACACAAGGTTCGGATTTTCTTTTCAAACCTAATATTCCACCTCCTTGATCCTTGTTTAAGTCCATAAATGGACCTTTGCAACTTGCATACCATCGAGCCATCCTTAGATGTAAAACCTTCAAGTTGTATCATATATACATCCCTATTCAAGTTCCCTTTATAGAATGCTATTTTCACATCCATCTACTATATCTCATAATAGTAATGAGTAGTGATGGTAAGGAGTATTCTGATAGACTTTAACATGGCTGCTAGTGAAATGTTTAATCATAGTCAATACCTTCTTTTTTACTATAACCTTTTGCAATTAGTCTTTCTTTATAGGTAATCACATTACCATCCATGTCAGTTTGCTTCTTGAAAACCCACTTGCATCCTATGGGCTTAATCCCACATGGAGCATCAACCAATTTCCAAACTTGATTTTCGTACATGGAGTCCATATCTAACTTCGTGGCTGTAAACCATTTATCAGATCTGAGCCTTCCATTGCCTCCTTATAAGTCTCGGGTTCATCATCTTCTATGAGGAAGATATGCTTATCATCAATGATGAAATAACTGTATCGCTTGGGAGAGATAGGAGCCCGACCTGACCTACACAATGTCGATGTTATAATAGATTGTTCCATGCTTACACTTTCTTACGTTACAGGTGTAAGAATAATCAGTTGATTGTCTATTTGATCCTCTCGAGCACCTAGCTCAAGATTGCTCCCACTAGGTTTCGCAAGTATAGCTTCCTTCTCGAGGAATTGAGCATATATAGAAACAAGTACCTTTTGTTCCTAAGGATCATTAAAGGTAAATCCATAGTCTACTTAGGGTAACCTACAAATAGACACCTGTCAGACTTAGCACCCAATTTATCTGAACTTATCCTCTTTACATAAGCATGACATCCCCAAACTCTTAGTTGAGAAAGAGCTTGTTTCTTACCATAATACATTTCGTATGGAGTTTGATCAACTGATTTTTAGGGCACTCTTTACAGAATATAAACTATGCTCTCAGGTGCATAACCATAAAAGGATCTATTGAGTTCTGCTTGGCTCATCATAGACCGAAACTTATCGAGTAGGGTTCAATTTCTCCTTTCTGACACTCCATTTTGTTGGCGTGTATAAGGAGGTGTCCACTAGGATAAAATACCATTATCCCTTAGATAATCCTAAAACTCTTGGCTTAAGTATTCATCGCCTTGATCAGATCAAAGGGTCTTCATACTTTTCCCAAGCTATTTCTCTACTTCGATTTTGTACTCTTTGAATTTCTCAAAGCTTTCAGACTTGTGCCTCATTAGGTACAAATATCCATATCTTGAGTATTCGTCGATAAAAGTTATGAAGTAGACAAAACATTCATGTGTCTTAACACTCATTGGACCACATACATCGGAATTTATTATTTCCAAAGTACTTGTGGTACGCTGACCCTTTCCTTTCAATGGTTTCTTAGTCATCTTTCCCTTTAAACAAGGTTTGCACGCCCCATGAGATTCCCATTCTGTTGGGCCCAAGTCACCACATTTGTGTAACTTAGTAAAGCGAGTCTCATTTATATGGACTAGGTGACAATGCCATAAGTATGAAAATTTCTCATTATCTAACTTTGATTTCTTAACAATGTTCATATTTAGAATTTCAGTTTTAGCATCTAGAACGTAGATGTCTTCAACACATATTCCACAAGCATAAAGAACATTATCACGTCAAATTTGATAATTATTATTGGAAAATAAAATCTCAAATCCATCTATTACAAAACACGCAACAGAAATAATATTCTTATTGTAGTAGGAATATAATAACAATTATCCAAAACTAAAACTAGGCTACTAGGAAAATGAAGGCTATATGTCCCTACAGCTATTGCAGCAACCCGTGCTCCATTTCCATCTCTTAGGTCCATTTCCCTCTTTGCAAGCCTCCTACTATTTCGCAACCCTTACATAGAAGTGTATATATGAGTACCACAACCAATACCCATGGGGAACTACAGATAAACTCTCTATCATGAACATACCTGATGTAGATGCCTCACTTAGCTTCTTCTTAACTTGTTCAGAAATCTGAGCTTTTAACTCCCATTTCATTTCAGCATTTTTCATGAGTCTTCTCCTTACCTTGAAATTCCTTAACTTTCTAATCTTTCGATCCTTAGCAACAAGTTGAATTTCATGTTTTTTTCTAAACTGAATATCATAATGTTCTAACTGGTCTATGATCTTGGAAAAATTACATAAATCCCCGATGCCACAGAAATCTATTTTGAAACTGTCATACCTTTTCAGTACCTTTCAATACAATCTGTTTCAAGGCCTCTTGATCATAAGTAACTCCCATTTTCCTTAATTGTTCAGAGTTATCATAAATAGCCATGGAAAACTCAACTGCTAAGGTGTCAGGCCCTAGACTTGTAGATAGCATGAATCTTTTAGGTTAATCCATCATCACAGATGCATAAGTATAGACTCTAAGTCCAAGACTTTGCAAAAATCCTTGTACCTTGGAAGCATAGCATGCACCATGAAATTCTTGATGAATTCATAGTCCCTTTTGTGCTCCACATATTTATCTATTTGATAAATGAAAGGATCTTATCCGCGGAGTTCAGGATATGAGTTATCTAGCAATAATTCAGACTAAGGCTTTTCAGGAACCTCATCACATTCTCAAACCACCATGAAAATTGTCTCCTTTATGAACTTTATTGCCAAACGGATGATTATCAGTGTTAGTGTTCATATTCAAACTAGATATAAGATAGTAATTTTTTCATGTACAACCCAAGTTAATAGTAATTCATAGCACTTAAATGTTTTAGAAATAATAAACTAACTAGGATGGTGAAATTAATTGAGAACTAAGTATACTCTTAATTAATGAAGCTTACTTGAGTTTATTTAAGGAAAAACAACTCAATTTGCTGAGTAATTAATTAAGTTATGGCTTAGAGTAAGAAAAGCTGAGTCTGTGTAGAGTAATACATAGTTTAGAAGAATATCAACTCAGCTGGTTGAGTTAGCTTTTATTAAGTAAAAGCTGAATTCATTGACACTTAAAGAATTAAATAATACCTATATTGCTAATGTCTTCTATGAGAAATAGAATATTCCCTTGATGCTTTTCAAATTAAAAGGCACTGAAATTAATGAAGATTTCCAGTGGTCCTCACAATTCAAAAAGGTGTTAGTACGGAATGTTGGAGATTCCTCACTAAAGTCCAAGACAAAATGAATCCACTGACATGTGTCATTTTCTCAGTGTTATTGCACGTCTCTTCAAGCGTCAGTAACATCAACTTATCATAAGAATCCACATTGCACTTCGTGCGCCTCTCTCTCAATCCGTTTTTCTTGAAGACAAACAAGAATTCCTCAATGGGATTTTATCGGGCCTCAACGTTCAAATTTCTATCTCTAAACATCCTGGTATCCATCTCCAATGGGAAGATTCAAAAGATAATTGAAGAATTACAAGGATGAAAAGTTTGCAACGCCTACTTTGCACGGTTGAAGTGTGAGCATTTTAGCACAACATTTAACAATCGGCAAGGATGAGTGGTGAGTAACATTCAAAAGCAACATTCCAAGTAAGTTTCAATATATATTTCAATGCAACATGAATTAGTATAAGTTATATAGTTTTAGTTTAATGCTACCAATAAGTTTAAGTGGAGTAATATCTAGTAGTGTTCTTACTATGAGTTTTATATGCTATTCTTGAATACATCCTATAAGTATTGAGTGTGTTTAATGTTTTGGGAAACTATAGCCATAATA
>CATIWQ010228860.1:0-16782 GCA_949673415.1 Euphorbia schlechtendalii | reverse complement strand
GTATATATGTATGTGTGTGTGTGTGTGTGTGTGTGTGTGTGTGTGTGTGTCTGTATGTATGTATGTATGTATGTATGTATGTATGTATGTATGTATGTATGTATGTATGTATGTTTGTATGTATGTATGTATGTATGTGTGTGTGTGTGTATGTATGTGTGTGTGTACCATTTCTCTTCTTCTCCTGCGTATTATCATCTTCATTTTTTCATTTCTCCTCTCCCTTTCACCCTATTCCTTTTAAAATTCCATAACCTCAAAAACTTCTGATTTCTTCGTTTCGACTTCGAATTCTTGTTAGAAATCGATCTCTAAGCCATATATCATCATCAATTTCAATAAATCAAGGCTAGGAGAAGAGAATTTCAGATTCTAAGTTCTTAATGAATTGTAAACCGAATTGGGGGTAAGTGAAATTAAGGTTTCATTAGTATAGATCATGATAGATTAAGTATATTTAAGGTATTTGAAGGTATATTTAAGTATTATTTTGATAGAATTAATTATGATTTTTGTAGAGGAAACTATTACTAATAGTGGAAAAGGGAAAGAGGAGGAAGAAAATCATTGAAGAGCTTAAAAGAGGTTTGTGTATACTAATTTCAAATTTTCAGTTTTGCTGAAAATTTTCCAGTGTGTACCACTATTTTTATTTTAATGTTTTCTATTGTTATAATAATGTGATTTTAGTTATTTTTTACTCTATTGATATCAGAAGAAACTGAATTTTAAATATTCAGAAGGAACTTTTGTGAGTTTCGGCTTTCTTTTGCATGAAATTTCTGTTTAAAGTTTATCAATATTAATTTGATTTCTGTGATTCTTGTAGCATTGAAAAGCTGAGACATAGGGCTAGGTATTTTAAGAATACTTTTTCGATTTGAAGATGTTTTAATAGAGAAAAATGCAGGGGAAGTTAGGTCACGAAATCTGGAAATTTCTGAAAACATGAATGCTAATTTTATTGTGTTTTATTGATGTTAGGGATTGAAAATTTAAAGATTTGAGATCCTTAATATATGATTTTGCGTTGAATTATATTAATAATATCATACTTAAATTATAAGTATTTTTGTGTAATTGTTGCCTTTAGTAAAAGAGTAGAAAAATGGGTTCGGGTAGATTGGCGCCAATAAAGGGGGGTACAGTACTGTATAAACAAATGGAGTTTTGTCTCCGAGCTTGACCGATATTGTGATATTGATTATATTTTTATTTATATGGAAGCTTCGGCCTCGGGCTTGTCCGATAAATGTTAATATATTGATATTGTGAAGAATTGATATTGAAGCTTCAGCTTCGGGCTTGTTCGCCTCCGTACCCACTACCGTTATTCACTTCCTAGTTTACCTTGGGTAAACATATGATTCTAGGTTTGAAAATTTTTAATATAATTGTTATTATAGCTAATTGAGATTTATAATATTGGTTTAGTTTTATATTTATATCTTTATTTTTATATACTGTATTTTATAAAGAAATATATGTATTTTATTTGATAGCATTTTTTAGTTGAAATTAGTGCACACCACTAAGCAAATTGCTTAGCGTGTAGTTGTTTTCTACATGCAGATTTAGAAGCTCTGTAGATAGTGTGGACCGAAGGGATATAAGTGGATTAGTTTGAAGAATTCAAAAAGGAAAAGTCTAAGGGTGGATTAAAAAATTTCAAGTAATATTTTGGTTTGTAAAATAATGGCATGTACTAGTTAGTGTGAGGAGTGAGAATTTTATTTTGATAATATCTAGAGTTATAACTACTGTAAGTATTTACATATTTTAGGCTTTTGGAGTTTTCGTATATGAATATTGAAAGTGAATTTGTTTAAGTATTAATGTGAAATATGGTAATTTGATAAGTTACTGATAGTTACTGTTACCGTGATACTCTCAATCCGGGAGTGTTACAGCCCATGTGTCATTTAATTCTATAATTGTCAAAGATATACAGCTTTTCTCACTAAAAGCTAACTCAGCACAACTGAGTAAATATCTTATAAACTATGTAATACTAAGCTCAACTCAGCTTTTCTTACGCTAAGCCGTAACTAAATTAATTACTCAGTAAACTGAGTTGTTTTCCCTTAAACAAACTAAAGTAAACTTCATTAATTAAATGTGTATTTAGTACTCAATTAATTACACTATCCTAGTAACTTTGTTATTTCCAAAACGTTTTAAGTACTGTGAGGTACTATTAACTTGGGTTCAAAAAATACAAGGGTATATTACAACAAAAAATGTTAATTTTGCATTGATATTTTAAAATGACAAAAAAAGTAAAAATGAAATGTTAAGTAAAATGACAATCATTTGACACCGGAGGCAGTGGCGGACCCAGAAATGAAAATGAAGGGGGGCTGAATTGGGAGAAAGGTCATCCCCATTTTCTGGTCTCCTTTAATGTTTCCCATACACAATTTGTCATTTGTTCATTTTATAAAAAAAAATTGACAAGAATAAAAAAGTGAAAGTGAAAAAAAAAAATAATTTGTATGAATTGAGAAGGTAAATATTAAGTAAACGTAATTTGTATTAAAATTTGGAAAAAAGTGAAAAGAAAAGGAGTTGTTTTAGAAATTGATATTGAAAAAATAGAAACGAAAACATAATAAAAAAAACTTAAGAATTAAGATTTTTTTAATATGAATTGAGATAGGATAATGTTTGGTATAAGTAATTTGTATTAGAAGAGAACAATATGAAAGGAAATTAGAATAATATTTTTTTAATATGAATTGAGAAAGAACAATATTAGAAAAATACAACTTCTATTAAAATTGAAAAATAAATACAAAAAAAAGAATAATAAATTGATTGATTAAGAAGAGAAAATAGATAAAGAAAAGAATGGAAAGTAAGTTTTATAAAGAGTAAACTTCAAAAAAGTACATGTGGATTAAGCTGTTTTCAAAAGGTGTCCTGTGTTATTTTGGGCCTCAAAAGGGGCTTATGAAATAGTACTATTATCAAATAACAGTTTTTTTGTTAACCCCATCAAAATTGGTGATGTGGTCAAGGGTAGAATCGGAAACTCAGTTTGGGTCTCACTGTAAAAGGTAAATTTTTCCCAAAAAATCCTACATCTCTTCTTCTCTCTTCGATCATGTACTGCAACCCTATCTTTGATCCCAAATCTTCTCAATCTTTGATGTTCTTCTCAAATTAAACAATGGGTATTCATATATCACTAGTTTGGTTCGTCTTTTTGAAGTTTAGAATCTCTGGAATTGACAGAAATTGTGAATCCCAAATGATAAGTTCTTATTCATCTCAATTTGTCAACAACAAAGAATGGGGAGTCTGATGCTACTATGATCTTCATTCTCCGCTGAAAATGACTTGGACAAGTGATAAAATGAGGCGTAAGTTTTTGGATGTGGGAGATTTGGTGAAAATAGGGCTTCTAATTTCTTCGAATGGTATGACCTGCCATTTGGTGAAAGGGGAAACAAGGTTTTGAATCAAATCGCTTGAAATTTGAAGGTCTATGAAGTGGAGTTAACTTCGAGTCAAGAGAAGGTGAGGAAGTTTGAGGTAGATTTAAGCAGGGCCATGGATTTTGCCACTAAGAAAGAGGAAAAATTGTGAAAATGAGGATTGAGTTACAAGTTAAAAGAGAGTAGAAGAAAAAAGCTATCATTGTGTGGGTAATTTTGGTTGTTATCATATTATACACGTTTAGCAGTAGATTAAGTAAGAATTTGGCTATGAGAAATTATGTTTATCATGAGAAATTGTAATATGCTGAATTGTAAGTTTGAAACACTGTGAATTGGTAATAGAATCTGAAATTGAAAGTTATGGATTTGCTTAAGTTGCATTTGTTTATTAAGCTAATTAAGTTGAATTTGTTGGCAGTAAGTTGAGTTGTAAGTTGAATATGATGGTAGTAAGTTGGGAAACATGAAATTTTTAAATTGAATTTGATGACAGTAGAAAGCAACTTAATGATAGCAGATAAAATGACAATTGTACTGATAAATATACAGTAGATACACAAGCTTCAACTTTCAATAGTAAGTTCATAGACAAAATGTCAATGTGTTAGCAATTTACAACTATCCAAAAGAAATACCCCTAAAGCTAAAACACAATTGGCATTTCAAACTAGTTATAAGCCAAAATACCTACAGATGTACCTTTAGAACCAAAATACCTATATTCCTAAGGCCATAAGACAAATGGCACTGTTATACCTTTGAACCACCAAAAAATAGTACCCCTGAAGCCAAAACATGGTTGGCAATGTCAAAGCATTTAAATCTATCAAAATAATTATATTCCTAAAGCCAAAATATAAATGGTACTTTTATATCATATATACCAAAATATTGATAGCCAAATCATGGCAATGTTGTATTATTTACACATAAGTGTCAAAAACCACAATATAAGTTGAAACTACTTTGTATACTTTCCCTTGAGGTTGCCCATCCTCATTGTCATTTCTTCCAAATTAGCTACACTTGTGGGATTATTATAAGCAGTAAAAGAGGATCCCCAAACCAATAGGCACACGTTTTCTTTTGACAGCAGTAGAGACTATTTCAACTGCATAATTTGAATTGTGTGGAGCTATGGGAGGCCTTGTTGCTGTTACAGTAGTAAATCTAGTTTTAGGCTTCGATGTAGGAGGCTTTAGTGTAGGAGGCCTTGATGCAGTAGGCTTTGGTGTAGGAGGCCTTGGAGCAGTTGCATTCGTAGTTTTAGATGTACTTGCAGGTTTAGTAGCCTTCTTCTTTTTAGATGTTGTGGAAGTTGGAAAATTTTGTTGCAAGGTAAAAAAACCAAAACCATAACTCAAATGAGTACCAAATGTCATTTTTCCACCAAACTGAGTTAAAATACACATTTCATACCAAAACTGAGTTAAACTACCAATTTCATACCAAATTGAGTTAAAATACAATTTTATACGAAATTGAGTTAAACTACCCATTTTGCACCAAACTGAATTAAAATGTCATTTTGCACCAAACGGAGTTAAAATACCATTTTGCACCAAACCGAGTTACAATGTCATTTTTTCACCCAATTGAGTTAAATTACCCATTTCTTACCAAAATCAAGTCACAAGTCATTTTTTACCAAAATCATAACCACAAGCCATTTAAAACCAAAATGAGTTCAAATACCAAATTATGACAAATTTAGCACAAGCCAGTTTGCACCAAATTTGTAACCAAAAGCCATTTTCCACCATGTGCAGTTCCAAAAGCCATTTTCCACCAAATTCAATTCCAAATGCCACTTTAGACCTAAATGAGTTCAAACACCATTTCATACTGTAAATGGTATGTAATACCATTTAACTGGAATATAATACCAGATATTACCATTATTACCATTTTATGCCAAATTCAGTTTCACATTCCACTTTACACCAAAATCATATCCACATGCCATTTCATAACAATATCATATTCACAAATCATTTTATACCAAACTGAAAAATAAAAAAGCATGAAAATTACCTCTGGTAGATTCCTTCCAATTGACGTTCCTGTTGCATTGTAATTTTGAGCTACCAATTTTTCAGTTTCCTTTCTCTTTCTAGTCCGCCATGTTGTGTCTCCGATAATATGAAACTGCATCTTCTTGCATTGTGTCCTAGTTTTTTACACTTGCCAAACAATACAATGCCTCTAGCCCTTGAACATTTGAAAGGATTTTTGAGTTCATCAGAAGCTCTAACTCTCTTCTTTCTAGGCCTTCCCAGTGGTTTCTTCACTATCCAAGGATGGATGTCATCACATCCAGTCCTTTCCCACTCTTCTTGAGATGGTACTAGCTTATACCTGTGGCCACACACAAATTAGTATCAACCATTATTTAATAATACACATTCACAGTTGATACATTTGAAGGAATTGTACCTGTGGCTGTAAACTCCAAGGAAGGTTGACTTGAAGAAGTATATGTCAACATACTTCTCTACCTTTTCCCTATTAGCATTAATAGCAGCAGCACCATGTTTGCAAGGAATTTTAGTGAGTTGCCACATCCTGGAAGTGCAAGTTTATGTAGAAAAATTGACTGACACTTGGTTGTTCCCACACATCACCTCATAACACTTATCCCCTGCAAGAGAGCAAAAGCAATTCCTACTAGATGCCTTGTTCTCCTCTACTGATCTTAAATACGAAGACAAATAGTGCCCTAGTATTTTATCGTCCTTGTCAACTTCACATATTGCATTTTCATAAGCTTCTTCCTAATGTACTCAAACATTGCCAAAATGGGCATATCTCTAGCTTTTATGATTCATTGGTTGAATGATTCACAAGTGTTATTTTAAAAATTTGCACACTTTTATTTGGTGAAAAGTGGCATCTGGGCCATTTGATTGGATCGTGCTTCATCACCCATGTGTAAGCATTTTTGTCAAACTCTTCCAACAACTTCATTTTTGACATAAATGACTTCTTGGTTCCAGCTATTGTAGCTCCTCATAAATGGTTCCTATACACTTCACCTTTGAACAACTTCTTGAAATTTTCATACATGTGCTTAACACATGACCTATGTTCCATTCGGGGTTTCAATTCTTTTAGGGCCTCTAATAATCCCTGCATAAGTAATAATAGAAAATTTGCATATTTCAAATTTAAGTTGGCTCAAATTACAGAAGTTTCAAAAATTTTCAACATATGAATCAAGAATTTCCAACAGAAGTCTCAAATCTTTTAGGGCCTCTGTCATAGATAAGGCAGTTTTTATGAATAAAAAATTGACATTTCCAAATTCTGACATAAATAAAAAATTCACATTTTCAGTTTCCAAGATACATGCAAACTCACATTTTCAATTTCTAACATGCATACTATTTCACAATTACAATTTCCAACATACATGGCACAAATCTATCACACTTAAAAATTTCACATTAATAGCTCACAAATTCATCACATTTATCGAAAGCTTAAAAAGGTCACAAATCTATCACACTTAGCAATTTCACTTTAATAGCTCACAAATTCATCACAATTATCAAAACCTTATAAAATCACAAATCTATCACACTTAGTAATTTCACTTTAATTGCTCACAAATTCATCAAAATTATCAAAAGCTTAAAAAAGTCACATATCTATCACACTTAGCAATTTCACTTTAATAGCTCCCAAATTCATCACAGTTATCAAAAGCATAAAAAAGTCACAAATTTATCACACTTAGCAATTTCACTTTAATAGCTCACAAATTCATTACACTTAGCAATTTCCCTTTAAAAAAGTCATAATTGAGTAAAGGGTTCTATCATACCTTCTGTTGATCTGACATGAAGATCTAGCCAGTTTCATTTGGACTCCAATAGTTTGCAAATAAAAGTTCCATGAACCACTTCCAGGGAGCCTTACATTCTGAGTCCACACAAGCCAAGGTAATGGGAAATAAATTCTCATTACCATCCTTTGCAACAACACATAATAACTGCCCTCCTAGATTAGTTTTCAGATGGCATCCATCAAGGCACATAAATGACCTAATTCTAGTGACATATTTTTTCTTTGGTGGTGCTAGCCTGACATACATGTACTAAAATATAGGTTTTTCCATTGGTACAGATCTAGTTTGATGAATAAGCTACAACACAGTGCTAATTTTAACCAAACTTATAGGATTAGTTATCATTATAGTTTATCCATAATCCCACAACCTATGCGTTCACATGGTTTTGACTCTAATAACTCCTAGGATTTTTTATTTAATAATGAAGATAAAAACTTTGTCTCCCACTTTCCTACTGATAAGATGTAAGTTCAAAATACGAACAGGTGTTGTCAGTACCGCTTATCTAAATAGAAAAATGGTGACCACTGCAAGTATACAATTACGATATAGTTTTAAAAGATATCAATCCTACAGGGAAGGACTAGCTTTAAAGATCAACAAGAAACTGAATAAAGAAAATAAAATATTTTTGGATTTTAGTTGGGAGGATTAGAATGAAGAATGGATAGATACATGTATGGAAGACTAGAGATTTAAAATATATAGATTTTTCCTACGAAATAAGTAGAGCAAAGAAAATATGCAAGTTCAACAAAGTTATTACATTCACTAGACTAATTTAACATAATCGGTTCTAGACACTCAGATGTTCAATGATTCACCGCAGAACACATGAAATGACTTTTCTAAATCTAGTGCAAACGAATTAAGACTATTATATAAACCTGGACAACAATATTACTATACTTAGTACGGGTCGCTCTCACATAGCCACATTTAGCAAGTTACCATTCCAAAAATGTTGGCTCACTAAACAGCATTAAAATCACAAATCCATTGATTATACACGATCTCATTAACCCCAAAACTACTCTTAAAGTTAACTCAAAGGCATATAACTTGATTAATATAAAAGACTTAACATGAAATACGCATTATGACACACAGACATATCTTAAACTTTGAAATAGAAAGTATAAGTAGAAAGCAAATCAAAGTTGTAAGGTATGCGAGTGAAAGCTATTCTTGATCAAACCGTATCCACTCTTTAATGGGAGTCGTCAATTCCGACAATTCCTGCGTCTGCTTTGAATTCGGTCTCATCCCGTATAGAACCTCCGTTAGGATGCTATTCTTTGTGAATATCGAACAAACGAATGTTGAAGAATGAAAACTTTTATTGATAAGTGATTTCCAAGTACACTTATACAACAATCACTCGAATATGAAGAGAAATCTAGTGATAACAAGGATTCGAATCACTTAAACATTTTCTCGCTAACACTTATGAACATAGTGAAAACTAAATAATTTCACTCTCTATCTATGCACACACTATATCTATCACTTTTTCTAATTCCAATGCCACACCATGCAAGAAATTTGTAAGGTTTGGAGCCCTATTTATAGAGTTCGAAGGGTTGCATCTATCCAAACGAAGAGTTGTGTCCATTGGTGAAAGATTGCATCACTTCATTATGATTGGTTGAGAAGCTTTAATCTTATCCATAATGGATAGGCTTCTATTCATGATTGGTTGACTTCTGATAATTGTCTTTTCGTTGGTAGTTGATGGCGATTGATCATTCTTATCTAGCGATTGGTAGTTAAGAAGATTTGACTAAAAAACCATCCAACTCACGACCGCAATATACAAGTCACGACTGTGAATTTTTGTTTGGCAATTTTCTACTTCTGAAGTGTATCAAGTCGCGACCGCGAATTATTATCGCGACCATGAATTATGTTTTTCTTCATAATTCTTCTTATAACTTCACCAATCTTCGACAGCTTCAATCCTAAGCTAAATCTTTAAGTTCCATGCATCTTTTCGCACCTTTTTTCACTCTTTTTACATAGAATTTCACTTTAGATCATTTTACTCCTAAGATTTACCTAGTATTTGCATTTGCACCAAAAAACAACTACATACCACGTGAAATTTTTTATATGAAGTATATAAATGACTTAAATTATAGTGTTTAGTGTGTAAAATTATATTGATAATAAGTGTAATTATACACTTATCACTATGTTATTGTGTAGTGACTTCACATTGTGCAAACTTGGCTGCTTTTTCTTTAACTCTATAGCATTTCATAGGACAAATCTCAACACCTAGATCCTTCCTCACTTTATTGATCAGAGCATCCACTTCCCACTTAGGATTATCTCTCAAATCATCTAGATACTTTTTGGATAAAAATTTTGAATTTACAAGATGATTAGTCATTGGCCTAGCACAAGTGTGAGTGGCGTTAAATGTCTTAATCTGAAATGTACTTGTGCCTTGAAGTTGAGATGCACGAATTCTGAATCCACACTTTTCCTTGCACTCGACATATATCACTTTCTTGCAATTTTTTATGAACACATGGGATGTCCCTTTTTCAATTGCCCATCTTCTCAAAGCAATTCTATATTGTTCTGGCCTAGTGAACAACATTCCAGTGCATAACTCACTAGTGACCTCATTATAGTGAATGGATCTTGAATGGCCTTCGTCATCTAAGCATTGAGGACTGTGTAACTCATTCTCCATACCAATGCCTGGTTCATCGAACTCATTCATGTCTTCATCATCTAAATCTGCTCCTACCCCTTCATTGTTTAAATCTTCCACATTCACATTTTCAGTTTCAAATGAATCAGAAGGTTCTTCACCATTTAACTCTACCTCTAAATTAGATAAGTCAATATCTTCATCACTATTGGAACTAAATACCTCATCAGATGAGTGAACACAAAACCCATCTCCAAAGCTAATGTCTTCATCACTGCTTGGAATTCCACCATGTGCAAAGCTAGTGTCCTTTTCAAATTCAATATCCTCTTTAGCATCCTCTTCAACATCCTCCCCAATGTCTTCTTCATCATCCTTTTCAATATCCTCTTCAAAATTCACATTCACATTTTATCATTATCATTTATGCATTCTTCTATTCTCTTCTTTACATCAGGGAGAATGGCTTGCAATGGAGGCTCATTTTCAACAAAATACACATGGTGCTCTCTTTCATTTTTATGAAAATCTAACAAATATGTCAATGTTGGGTCTAATATGATCTCTTCATAAGCTCAAGCCACTGTCATTCCTTTAATCTTGTAGCACATTCTACATCCATGATCATATCCTATATCAAGAGTAGGATCTTCCAAATAAAATACCCCAAACAAGTCTATGTCAGGATTGGATTTTATCACTTCACCACCAATGTATTCCATCTTGTTATCCTCATTATCCCAATCATGATACCAGTAGCCACCATGATGAATCCAAACTGTAAACTCAGCCATTCTATCCTACAAACCAACATATATAAGCACATTACTTTTCCCATTATAAATTGTAAACCAATTAAAATTGTACACTAATTGTAAACTGTAAACCAATTATAAGCTTTATAACTATAAGCCAACTATTCAAAGTGTATACCATATTAACATTTTACCCCTATAAACTGTAAATGCAAAGTGTAACCAAACCATTCTATCCTAAACCATTTTTAAAGTGTAAAGCCTACTATTAACATTCCTATTTTAAGCTCTAAAACCTACTATAATAGTAAAAGTGTCAAGGCAACCATTCAATGACTTCTCCAACTGATGCACATGTCAATTGCATTTCCAACACTTAAGTTATAAGAAAAAAACTAAACCTTAGATTAAAAATCCTAGTTGGTGATAATGAAAGTTTATACTTTTAAAAATCACAGAACAACTTTAATGCCTCTCAAATAAGCACATTTCCTCTCTTTAACAACCTTTTTTTCATATTTTCTCCAAATGCCATCATTTTAACTCAAACCCTAACTGAAAATGACAATGAAAATCAAAGCTAAACAATGAACAATATGGAGAATGATTTTACCTTCTTTTTCATCCTACTTCAAAGGTCTTGATGAAAAAACTTCAGCACCCAAAGTTCGAACCACCAATTGATGAGAAATGAGAAGTATATTACGGGAGAATGCATAGGATTTTGAGTAATTACTTGAAGTCGCTGACTTGGTAGAGGAAATTGATTTTTTCTAGTGATAAAATCGAAGTAAATATGTCTGAAAGTTGAGCAGGAAGTTTGTTAGAGAAGATGAATAGCAGAAAATTTGAAGCTTTAATTGTGTCCGAAAATATTTACCTCTTATGGTGAGGCCCAAAACTGAGTTTCCGATTCTACCCCTAGCCACGTCAGCAATTTTGATGGGGTCAACAAAAAAACCGTTATTTGATAACCGTACTATTTCACAAGCTCACTTTTGAAACCCGAAATAACCCACCCTTTTGTTGATAGCTTAAACCACAAGGTACCTTTTTTAAATTTACCCTTTAAAAAAAGTAAAAAAAGTTATAAATGGTAAGTAAGAAAAATAAAAATAAAATAAAATAAATGCAAGTAAAAGAAAATTATAAATTAGAATGGGGGATGAAAAGGATTCGACCTTTAGCAATCAACAAGCAACATATAACATCTAACCAACTCAACCCAAATATGATTTGTTTCATTATACCTAAAATAATATATGTTTAAAATCTAGGGGGAGCTAGGACCCTTACACAGCTATGTATAGGTCCGTCCTTGATCAATGGGAGTACTCTATTATCATCAAATCAATTTTACATATTGTTGGGATTGATGTCCCTGGTCCTTTGCAAGCCTATGAGAGGAAAGCCTTTTTTGAGCCCAGCCCTTCAACTCAGCTGCATATATAAACCCTTCTCGATTCATTTCAGTTTCATGATGATTTCTTTCTTCTCCGCTGCTTCTTTGAAAACCCTATAAACTCTCTTTGCGATTTTCTCTGTTTTACAACGATCGAAAGCATCTTGGAGCGATTTTGTGGTGACTTAAGGTTTTTTTTGTGTACTCTTTGGTGGAGGATCATCAACTTTCGGTAGAACATCACTTAAGGTGTATTCTTTCTATTTTTCCTTTTCTTAAGTCCTTTTTGCTGAGATCTTACGGTGTTTTTTGTACTTGCTTACTGAGTTTGTTGTATTTCTAGTATTCTTTGCTGAGTTTCCTTTGTGGCATGTATATGTACACTCTATTTTCCGTGGTCTTCAGTGCCCTTTGCTTAATAAAATTGCTCGCTCCAACAGTGGATTAGTCTGGGAATTAAAACCACCCGGGATACCACTATAAATCTTGTGTGTTCTTTATTTTTCCACAACTTAGATATATTGTGATTTGCATGTTTTATGTGCGATATTCTGATTTTTAAACACTACATATGGTATCAGAGCATTTTTGCGTATGAATCGAGTCTAAATGCATGCTGCATAAAGTGATTTTTCTTGCTACTTTGATGCTAGATATCTTCAGTAAGTTCTTGTGTCAAAAATCTTTTTAAAATCTTCTTTTAACAGTCTCTCATTTCTGTATTACTCTTTGCGAAATCCTGGCTTATTTTTTTTCAATTCTTGAAGTTATAACTGAAATCTGAATTACATATGTTTTGCTTTGTGAGAGGAACTCCTCACTCAATTCAAGAATTCTACATTCTGAAACCAGAGGTCTTGAGGTACTTTATCTTTATCAAATTTAGAAATCCAAAACTTGAAAGGTAATGAACTCAATTAACTTTCTATTCCTTTAAAATGTTTTATTATTACTTTGTATAAAGAAGACTCTTGAAAGTGGAGTATAAACTCTACCATCTGTAAGTTTTTCTTCTTTGTTTAAATTCTTTTTTATCTCTGTGTGTTAGAATCTTTAGTTTGTTGATTGTCTTTGCATGTGTATCTTGTCTGTTACTCTTTCTTTACCTCTTTATAAGAGTCTCTTCAAAATGTCTATAGCTAAAGTCACTTTAGATAAATTTGATGGTAAAGGTGATTACACTGTATGGAAAGATAAATTAACTGCTGTTCTAATGCAATAAAAGTGTCACAAGGCACTCCTAGGACAATTAAATTTGCCTGATAGTTTTACTGCTGAACAAAAGGAGGAAGCAATGGATAATGCTTACTCCACAATTGTTTTAAACCTAACTGATAATGTGCTTAGAAGGGTTAGAGGTATTAAAACTACTCCTGAACTAATTGACAAATTAGATGAATTGTACATGAATGTAAGTACTTCTAGGATAGTATACTTAAAAGAAAAATTGTTCATTTTTAAAATGAATCCTCTTAAAAATGTTGATGAAAACTTTGATGACTTTCAAAAACTCACCATTGAGCTTAAAAGTGCTAATGTGGCTGTATCAAGTGATGATCAGTCCATTCTTCTTCTCAACTCTATACCTGACAAGTATAGAGGTTTGAAAGATGCTCTTAAATATGGTAGAGATGACTTAGATGTAGATGATACTGTTTCTGCTTTAAAAATGAAAGAATTAGAAATCAATCCTGAGTCTAAATCTAAATTACAAAATGGTGAAGGTTTGTTTGTTAAAGGTAAAAAGGGAAAGAAGTCTAAAAAGTCTAAGTCCAAACAAGGGCAAAGTAACAACACTAGTACAAATTCTACTCAGTCTAGTGATCAGTCTAAGTCTAAGAAATCTTATGTGTGCTATCATTGTGGTAAAAAGGGTCATACTATAAAATATTGCAGAATTAGGATAGCAAGTGAATCTAATAATGGTAAATCTCAAAATGATGTTAATGTTAATGACATAGCTGAAAATAATGAAGTAGAAGCATTAACCATAAGTCAAATGAGAGATTCTGAAACCTGGATCTTAGATTCAGGTTGCACCTTTCACATTACACCTAGGAAAGACTGGTTTACTGAATTTGTTCCAAGTAATGAAGGAAAAGTCCTCATGGGTAATGACTCTACCTGTGAAATACTTGGAAGTGGTACTGTGTTGTTAATGTGTGAGAATAATCTGAAAATCAGTTTAAGTAATGTTAAGTATGTACCTAACATAAACAGAAACCTCATTTCTCTAAGTTACCTTGATAAAAGAGGTTTCCACTATAAGGCTCAAGGTGGAGCTCTTGAAGTATATGAAAACAATAAAGTTTTAATTAGAGGTCAACTAAAGGGTGGTTTATATCATTTGATAGGTACTGTGATTAATGGAACATGTGATAACATTACTAAATCTGATAAATTTGATCTTTGGCATAAAAGATTATGTCACATAGGTGATAAGGGTCTTAATACTTTAACTAACAGTATCAGTCTAGATATTACTAAAGGAACAAAATCTAAAACCTATGAAACTTGTATTTTAGGCAAAGCTCACAAACTGAGCTTTAAGCCTTCAAATATCATATCTAGTAAACCTTTAGATTATGTCCACAGTGATCTGTGGGGATCCTCCTTTGTGCCCTTATCTCTTTCTCAATGTCAGTACTTTGTTACTTTCATTGATAATTTCTCACGGAAAATTTGGATATATTTCTTGAGAAATAAAAATGATGTGTTTGATAACTTTGTAAAATGGAAGACCATGGTTAAAAACCAAACTGGTCTCAAACTAAAGGTTCTTAGAACTGATAATGGACTTGAGTTTGTAAATACTCAATTCAATGAATATTGTAATAATCATGGCATTATAAGGCATAGAACTTGTACCTATACCCCACAGCAAAATGGGGTAGCAGAAAGGTACAATAGGACTATTTTAAACAAAGTTAGGTGTCTTTTAATTGAATCTGGTCTTGCTCATAGGTTTTGGGCTGAAGCAGCAGCCACTGCATGCTATATAATAAATAGATCACCTAGTTTTGCTTTAAGTTTAAAATGCCCTAATCAAATGTGGTATAATAAACCTATTGATTATAGTAATCTTAGAACTTTTGGTTACCTTGCATATGCTCACAACACTGAATCTAAATTAGATCCAAGAGCTAAGAAATGTATATTCCTTGGTTACCCAAATGGAGTAAAAGGATATAGGTTGTGATCTCTAAGTGAGAACAAAGTTATCATAAGTAGAGATGTGTTCTTTAATGAAAATGTTTTCCAAAAAACATTAAATAATTAAGACTTAATTCAGCATGACAGAACTCCTTTTGAGGTGGAGTTCTCTAATCTTAAAAAGATAATTGAGAATCTTGAAATTGATAATGAACAAGTTCATATTGATCATGCATTTGATGAACATAATTTTGATCACTTAGATAATAACTGAAAATGAAGTCAATTAATAGTCAGATAGTAATCCTCAAACTTTAAATCAAAGGCCTAGAAGGGAATCAAGATTTCCTTCTAGATTTAAAGACTATATTGTATATGATTGTAACTTTTCTGACCTTGTTGAATTCTCTATTTTGAATGATGAATGTGTTAACCAAAGTGATCCAAAATCTTATACTGAAGCTAAATACAATAAAGATTGGGATAAGTGATCTCAATCTATGAAAGAGGAGCTAGAATCACTTAATAAAAATAAAACTTGGGTTTTAGTCCCTAAACCAGAAGGGAAAAGAATTATTGGTAATAAGTGGATTTTTAGGAGGAAACCTCCTATACCAGGAGTTGAACCTGAAAGGTTCAAAGCTAGGCTTGTAGCCAAAGGCTTCTCCCAAATAGAAGGCATAGATTACCAAGAAATCTTTTCTCCTGTTGTTAAACATGTTTCCATTAGATTGATTTTATCCTTGGTTGCTTCATATAACCTTGAACTAGAACAAATGGATGTTAAAACTGCCTTCTTACATGGTGAACTTCAAGATGAATTGTATATGTCTCAACCTGAAGGAATTGTATCTAAAGGTTATGAAAATTCAGTCTGTCTTCTTAAAAAATCTCTGTATGGTTTAAAGCAGTCGCCTAGACAGTGGTATATGAAGTTTGATGAGTTTATGCTTAAGTTTAATTTCACTAGAAGTAAGTTTGATTCTTGTTTACTTTAACAAGTTAGGAAATAATCAATATGTTGATGATATTCTTATAGCATGTAAAAGTAAAGCTGAAATTGATAAACTTAAACAAAAAATTAATTCTGTGTTTGAAATGAAAGATTTGGGACATGCTAGGAGAATTTTAGGGATAGATATATTTAGGGATAGAGTCAAAGGTTATTTATTCTTAACTCAAAGCAATTACATTGAAAAATTCTTAAATAACTTTGATCTAAATTGTGCTAGACCTGTTAACACACCTATTGGAGCTCAATTCAAATTATCTATGATGAAGCTACATTCATGGAAAATGTTCCATATCAGAATGTATTTGGCTCTTTTATGTATGCTATGGTGTGTACCAGGCCTGATATAGCCTATGGAGTGAGTTTAGTCAGTAGATACATGTCAAATCCAAATAAAACTCATTGGAATGCTGTAAAATGGCTAGGCAGATATTTACATGGTAATTCTGGTTTATGTTTGCTTTATAAATTTTCTGAAAACAATGAAATCAGCATCAAT
>CATIWQ010228856.1:0-17734 GCA_949673415.1 Euphorbia schlechtendalii | reverse complement strand
CAAACATAAATTGTCAAACTAATGATTCCGGACCACAGACTATATTCGACAACAAACATTATTAAATGTTATATATTTGCTTTAGACTAAGAATAAGTTTTATGCTAAGCTGTACAAATTGAGAAATGTCAAATGGATACTTGGGTACCCGAAGTTGACACCTTTTACTATGTGTCACCCTCAACTTAGAAAAGTTTATACAAAAATCCTAAATTTGGTAAAAGCACACTCGTGAGCCTCCTTAATGCCACGTGCTACCTTTTAATTGTGTTGATTTTTCAAATGTCAATTTTTTTTATTTTTCTCTCTCTAATTAAAGGGTGACACTTGACATTGAAGGGGCTCAAGAGTATCTTTTTACCAAATTTAATTTTCAAAGTTGGGAACGACATTTAATAAAAAGTGTCAAATTCGGAGGTTAAATATGTATGTGACCTTTGAAAAACTTAAAGAATGTGTTTAGAGATAAAATAGCATGCATGCATACAAAATAGTATATTTCAGGCCAAATGCATCAACACCCCCCTAAAGTTGGTTCAGAAAATCGGATATCACCCTCAACTTTCAAAAAGACCAATCAACCCCTTAACTTGACAAAAAGGACCAGTTATCACTCTTAACTTGGCAAAAATGCACTAGTTTTCTCCCTCGATACCTCGTGTTGACTTCTGGTTGGAGAGAGAAAAATAAAAAAAAATGATATCTTTGAAAAGTCAAACCATTTAAATTCTGACACGTAACGTTGAGGGGGCTAATTGATGCATTTTTACCAAGTTAAGGGGGGTAACTGGTTATATTGAAAGTTGAGGGTGACATCCGATTTTCTAAGCCAACTTTAAAGGTGTCGATGTGTTAAGCCTATATTCTATGATGTACCTAGTCGTTGAGAAGAGTGGATTAGGCCTACATATTTCATTTTAAGAGTTGGGCTAAGTCCAATTGATTTGTCCAATTCACGGGCTCTACTTAAAATCTAAACAAAGTAAAAACTCTTTTTATACTATTATTGTTATTAAAGGCTATTTATATCTCAAAGAGCTTAATTAAGATACAGATATTTAGTTCAAATCCTAGTTTGTACTGTAGGTTTTAATTGAAAGATAAATGATGGAGAGAGTTTCAAATCAACTTCAGACCAACTAATTCACGCTTAATAATTAGAGTTAAGGTATTATTATTTGAAAGAGATACAATTCAATAAATCAAGTCACTATTTAGAATTTTGTGAAGCTAACTTAGTTATGATTATAATTCACTAATAGACACATTAGGTGAAAATCTCCAACTTAAAATGTAGCTGAGAGTTATATATTTAACACAATGAAAAAAAACCCATGAATTCAATTTTTAAAATAATAATTTTCATAGCAACTTACAGGAACTACCTGAAATGGGATCCCATTAAGACCTCTAAAAACGGGCCGGGTCAGTAATCTTACAAAAACAAATTCATGATGCAACAATTTTGGAATTATGCCGGGACAGAGCGTGCAATAGGAACTAGAAGACAAATAATCTGAAATGAATTTCTTTATCTATGAAGTTAATGTTACAGAGAACAAACTCTGAACATCTAAAACTTAAAGACCCAACAAATCAACGAATCAAAAACATTAAATTGTTTCTAAAGAGAGTAAACTTAAACATTGCAGGCAAGAGACAAAAATGGAGGCATTTGGACATCCCTCCAGACATTTCCCATTACATAGTTTGAGTTGTCACCTCTAGTTGATAGTGAAAGATCTCATCTTTAAAATTCCAATAATAATAAATTAAATTAAACCGAATTCTTCACCTTTACCATGTATCATATGATGTAATAAAACTAAATTTAATGTAATAATAATTTGATTCCAACTGTAATCTAGCTTTTCATTCATAGGTATTGAGCTTGTATTCTTTCTCTGTTCTCTTCCCACCAATTCTTTGCATTCACTTCTCCAAACCTTTCCCGGCTGTCAAAACAGCATTCATAAGAAGAGTCTTAATCGAACTATCGAAACACGAAACGATCAAATTTAAGTACTAACCTGAACCTGACACGTCGAAGCTCTCGAGTTCCGTCAGGCAGTTGCCTGATGGTGATGTAAACGCCAGGCTCGTCTTGTTCGACCCATTCAGATTCCATATGAGAAGCGGTGCTAACAGAAACCGAAGGCTCGTCTCTGGACGAAGTAGTAGTTCTTGAAGCTTCATATGAATGTCCTTCCATCCCGCTTGGTCTGTAATAGTTCCTCGGTGTATATGTCGGAACCATCGGACTTTCTCTAGCCGATCCCAATCTCGAATACGAACTATCTCGTTGCTGCATAAGTATTTAATTTAGAATGATTCACATTATGCACGGAAAAGGCCCACGACCAAAATGAGTCCAAATTTTTTTTAATCCAACGTGTAAATTGTAAATTTTGTTTTATATTTATTATAGTAAATATCAAATTATATGTAAAAAAAAATAATCAAAATAGCCATTGTTTTTTTATTTTACCCAATGCTTTCGAAATATCAGTTATACATATCAGAAGAGCGAAAAGACATACCTCGTCCTCGGAGCGAGGAGGAGTGTTGAGAGACTGGCGATTGAACCTCTGAACATTGTACAACTCCATGATTCGGTCGTAGTTTTCGCCCCACCATCTCTGCGCTTGCCATTTGTTGAACATCTCCCGGCTGAACCGAATTCGTTTGAGATCATTGCCACCATTAGGAAGAGAAACAAATGTGATGTGCACACCTGGCTCGACCTGAGCCATCCATTCCTTGTTAGGATCATCGTCATCGACCAGAACATCATCGGCAGAAGGGGTTTGATCACCGACACGGCTGAATCTGGAGTCTCCTCTTAAACCGCCAGCTCTATGGTGAGACGATGTGAAATCCCAAGCAGGGGTTGAACTTGAGCTAGCACCTCCAAAATAGGGAGAATTCACGTCGAAATCGGGGTACCCACTTTCGCCTTTTCGGAAACCGCTGCTTGATCCTGCCCCGGTCTTGCATTGCTTTCCTGATATCTTCAATGCCATGTCTTTTATCTGCATTTTTTTAAGAGATTGCAAACCCAATTTTCAGTATCAACATTATGCCTTTTCTAGGATAGACTAACTAGAGTTTAACTGATAATAAGTTTGAAGTAACGAAGCTTAAAAAGGTACATTATACTTGGATTTATTTTTTATAACTACTAAATAACAATTGAGACTCTCAACCAAGGACAACAGTACAAATAATCTAATTATTTAACAAAGATAAAATTACTTTCTCAATATAAATCATGTCATGTGACATGTCTACCACTTAGTCTTTCTGTTAAACCATTTTGTCGTCAAAATACACAACGCCATTTATATTGTGATTAATATTTCCCATCAAATATTCAGTTTTTCCTATATTTAAATTTATCCTTAACTATTGTGTTTATTTTGAACTTTGAGCTAAAGTTAGTGGATCCTTAATTCCATTTAATGTTCTGTTACCAGTTACTCCCACCTTTTTTTAATAATTTTCATTTTAAGGTTGTTTTCTAATATCAATGTCATGATAAAAATAATTATTTACTCTTATGATTTTTGTTCATGTGAAACTTAATTGAATACTTTATTCTTTTCATGCTAAATAAGAGTAAAATAGATAAAATGTGTATTGAAATTTTAAATGACATTTGTTTAAAAAAAATATTCAGCAACCTTTTTTCTACGAAAGACTATTAGTATTAAAAAAGGGGGAGGTAATAGACTTAATTCAAAATGAAGGCATAGATGTGTAGCTAGAGACTAGACTGTAGCCTAATTCAATAGTTTCCTAATTACGTAAATTAATTACTCCATATCCCCCTTTCCACTGTCTCCTTTTTTACAGAAACACAACTTATTTCGAGCTACAAAATTCATTTTAGTCTTATCATCTGCATGCTCAACATTTAATTAATTAAATGTTGACTTAAACAACATTTGAATTACCATAAAAGAAGCCACAATAAGGACAAAAAACCAACAAGTAAAAGGAATAAAGAAATAAATAATATATAGTGTACGGTAACGTAGCAGAGGGAACAGAACAAAGGAAGAGAAGGGAAGCAAAGCAACACATTACATACATATGTAAACGTGAAAGATGCCAAACACTACACCCTATGGTCCCTAGTATGGACCCCATCTCATAGAATCTATTCTTTTTTTTTATTTAATTTTGTAGAAAAATAATAAAATAAAGAAAAGAAAAGGAAAGGGAGGGTTTGGATTATGGACCTGCGCCGTCAGGCTTTTGACGGCTTCTTTAGTACTTGGAGTTCCACTCCCACGCGCTCCTTCTTCTCCTTCTTCCGCTACTGGTTTTGTACATGCTATACACGTAAACATCTTTCTCCCTTTTACCCCTGCCCATTCATCATTTTTACCACTTTATTTCTTTTCCTTTTCATCTACTATCAAATTTATTAACTTAACTCAGGCTCAGCTACTACAACTACTATTATGTGAAAATGACGTTTCCAACTTATTTGACCATTCACCATTATTCTTACACACTTCTCTATTGCTAAATTAATATTTTCAATCAATATTAGTACATTTTCAAAATAAAGATGAGCAACCTCCAAACATCTCATAATTTTTTCTTAAAAAATAATATATTCATTATATATAACAATTTTTAGTAGGAAAGCAATAATAAACCTTCAAATTAAAATAAAAGAAAATGAATGATAAAGAATTAAAAAAATCTATAATATTTTGAACAATATAATGAAATGGCTGAATTGCCATTTGAGTATGGTCAAACTATAATATAGGTACATAAAGAACATTTGTTCATATCAATACTATCCTTAATTGGAGCAGACAACCTTGTATGGGTCCTCTTTACCCCTCACATGAAATATTGTTCATATTTATAAAATGAAGTTTGCACATTGGCGAATTTGAGATCATAATTCTTTAACCCACATGCTATTTTTTCATATTCTGAATCCCAAAATAACAAATCCACCCACCCAATTTTAATTTGGTTCCTTAGGCACCCTTAAAACAAAAGGCTAAAAGAAAAGGGATACACTCAATCCTAAGAAAATCCTAATCACTTCAAGGATCAAAGATATGATTTTTGTTTTATTTTTTTGAGAAAGACAAAAGGAAAAGATAATAAAGAGCACTCTTAACTCGGGATCGGAGAAGTGAGTAAAGAAATAAAGGGGAAAAAATATTGGTTGAATAATAGTATAATACTAAGGGAGGAAAAAAGAAAAGAAAAAATGGGTCAATTGGAAGTGGGTCTCATAAGAGACTCCATGCTTATGCTTTTGTGTACAGAAATACCCCATTCAACAATCAAAATGTTTTGTGCAAGCCGATGTTTCTGACACTTAAAAGACAAAATTGAGAATAAAAATTATAAAAACTCTGAATTTAATTTGGATGTTGTGCCTAACAAATGAAAATGAAAATGAAAATGATGGACCAAGAAGAAGACCCATAAGTAAAGAAGAGTTAAAAAAAGAAAAAGAAAGAATTGTAACAAGATGAAAGCTGTGTATCAATAGACAAGGAGACATTTATTTATTATTATCACATTAGTTTAATTTAATTAGTCTAAACCGAAGGAACTGTTTCATTTCATTTCAAAAAAATTATAATGTGAAAAGGACTTACCAAATCAAATTGCAGCTCAATTCTGCTTCCCTCTTCTACCTTTTTTAGCTATCCACCCTACTCTTCATTAAATCAGCTGCAGATTAGATTGGAAATCAATCAATAAATAAAATCAGTCTCAATTGAAATAAAAACCAGAAATAGAAAATAAGCTTTAGATAAAAAGAGAAAACCGAAGAATAAAAACCGGGGACTGAAGTGATCCTCTGTTTGGTTGCAGAGAAAGTTGAAAAGAAAATAAAAGAAACAGAGAGATCGAAGCTCTTTAACTTTTGCTAATTCTTCACCTCTTGACCAATAAAGCAAAGTGGAAACCATCGTTTTTTTAAAAAAGGGGGCGAGAAATAGAAATGCCGTGTTTGGTTAGCGAGAAACTGAAGGAAAATTACAGCATCCAAATCCCAAATTTGTTTTTTTGTTTTCAAAAACAATTTCATCAAATGGAAAGAAAAATCCATTGTTCCCACTACCTTTAGCTCAGTGGTTGAAACAGAGCAAAAAACCCACTAAAATCTTCGTTTAATCAATCAAATTGATCTTCAATGGCCGAACAGAAACAAAATCAAAATCAGTTGAATAATCCCTTTATCTCGCCAACTAGTAAGTAATAAACTCCAAAAACAACTCCACCATTGATAAATCTCTCGGTGAAAAGAAAGAAGATGAAATATCGGGGAATGCAGACTGAGAAACCGGGTTGAAATAGAATGTATCGGATTTGGAGTAGGGGCGTGAGCTTTAAATGGAGAAAAAGAAACTTACAGACATGGAAAAAGAATAAGAAGAGATACTCTTAAATATATAGCCCAGACTGAAAGGAGTTCACGGCTCCAAGTTTTACCGTTAACAGACGGAGGTTGTTTAGTTTTCTAGATAATTAATTAAGAACTGTTTTGAGAGGGGAAATTGTGGTTTTATAATTGCCATTGAAAGGAAAATGAGATAAACGAACGTATAAACGTAGGACATAGGAGCCCACATGTTTAGGTGATACAAGGAGTAGGAACATCTCCGACCATTTTCTCTTTTTTTCATATCAAATTCTATTTTCTTTTATAATTTGGTATTGTTACAGTATACACATCTTCAATCATTCATTTCAAATTTTTACACCAAATTAAAATATTATTATTTTATTACTTTCTACCTAACTTTTATTATTATTAAATTTCATTATATATATATATATATATATATATATATATATATATATATATATATATATAAATTAAAGCAACCACTTCCAAATTAAAATATAAATATTTACATATTAATTTCTATAAACCATTTTACAATATTATAAAATTTAAAAAAATTATTAATTTAATAAAAATAAAAAATAATATTATAAATAATAGATATTAAACAGCCCAACAAACTAACATAAACATATCATTGAAATACATAAAAATACAACAATTTTACACTAAAACATAATTATAAAAATATAGATACAACAAAAACACTAACACATAATTAAAATGCATAAAAGTACAACAAAATATCACTAACTCATAATTAAAATGCAACAAAATAACAATAATATGTCATTGTATCACAAAAAAACTAAAACTAAAAAAAATAAATATATAAAATAAAACTAAAAGAAAGAAAAAAAAAAGAAAATGTTGGTGCTGCTACAGTAGCACGCCAATAATGGCGTGCTACTGTAGCAGCACCAAAATTTGATGCTGGAGTGTCAATTCTCCTCCAACCCCACATTTGGTGTGGGGTTGGAGTTGCTCTAAGTGTATTAAAGTACAATACCTTACATGCGGTTTGATCAATGGCTCATTGTTATATCTTTTCATATCGGGGCATTACACTTCATATTTTTTATTTACTTACTTTGTTTTCTGTTTTAATTCTTGATAAATAAAAATAAATCAGGGATTCCAATATAATTAGGAATGTAAAAGAGATTAGCCAATTATTAGCGTGTTTGGTTCAAAAGATTCGACTTGGCTCGTAAATGAGTTGTCAAAAAATAAAGGTTTAGTTCAAAAACTTGTTGATCTTATCGAGCTTGAATTTTTAATAATACAGTATAATAATTTAGTTATGCAAATTTATAAAATCAAATGCATTTTCACCCGTCTAAACTTGATCCAAATAATACATTGTCTCATGGAGTTTAAAAAGTTTTTTCAGTTTTTTCTAACCCCTAAACTTGATAAAAGTTAATCAATTTGTCTGAACATCAAATGTCAAATTATGGTTTGTTTGATTTTCCAAATAAATCTTTTTTTTTCTTTCAATCAAAAGCTACAAAGTGATATATAGGGACAAACTAATACCAAGATTGAGGGGTGACAACAAATTTTAAAAGTTTACAGGATAA
Organism: Euphorbia schlechtendalii; assembly: GCA_949673415.1. Classification (NCBI taxonomy): domain Eukaryota; kingdom Viridiplantae; phylum Streptophyta; class Magnoliopsida; order Malpighiales; family Euphorbiaceae; genus Euphorbia; species Euphorbia schlechtendalii. The sequence continues at coordinate 9,751 of CATIWQ010228856.1, read as the reverse complement.
CAAGTCATTTATGTCAAACTTTTAAAGTAAAAATACATTTTGCCAACTTACAATTTTCTTTTATAATTGATTGAACATTGGATATAGCGTATGTTGATTTTGATATTTCTTTAACTAGTTATTTATTTATTTATTTTATAACGAGTAAATTACATTATAAATGAACAATTTGATATTGTTTAATGAACCACGAAGCTTTTTTTATATACTAAACTTAATGGTATTAATGAATCATTTAAACGAACTCATTGACGAGCAAATAAAATATTATAGTTCCACGATAACTCATTAAAGTATCATTAAACGCGTGTTTAATACAGTTTTGATATTTAGACAGACATGACCGTCTCAATGTGTCGAAAGGACCGGATTTAACTCAATCTTAACAAGAAGATAAGGCTAAGAGGATTGTTAAATCGAGTCGGTTTAATCGCTTGGAAGGTCTGCATTTAATAAGGGATAGATTCCAACATAGATTCCATTTCCTGTGCTTTCTTTACAAGAAAGAAGTTACATCCTAATTAGATACATCTTTAATTAGGCAAAATCTGAAATCACTTAGGAAAAAATGGACTATTCATGCAAGAGTCTTATATGAGATACAACTCCCAATCCTTATCAACTAAGGACTAGCCAAATCTTATTAAAAAGATCCATGGTTCACTAGAAAAGATACGTTATTCACAACTCTAAAAATTATTTATCTCATCTCTTAAATCAGATCTAATTTAAGTATCCAAGAGGCTACGTCAGTCACATGGCTAGTCCCCATAGCAACCCATTTGTTTTGCAGGAACCCCTACCGTGAAGAGGAGATCTGTAACAGCGGAGAACGACAGAGATTGACGCGTATTAATCTCGTTGACCAATCTTTTAGTTTATATATAATAGCATAATGAATGAGTATCTCATGTAGTTGGCTCTAATCGCCTACTATGTTCCTAACATTTTCAAAGGATTCCATTCTCCTTAAATTTGATAAAAGCATGCTAAATAACCCTATGATAACGTCTAAACCAGTTGATGTTGACTGAGAGGGGTAAACATGCTCCACATATCAAAACATTGAAAAGTTAAACCAACAATAGATTATACGTGTTACGAGTTGAAAAATAAAAAGAATTAAAAAATTGTTGGCATTATTTTCTCTTGCCACATTGACAATAAATGATACACGGATGGATATATTATAAGTTAAGAGGGATTGAGTACCTTTTCAAAAGTCATGCAACATGAGATTATGACCTACTATAGGGAACTATTGATGTATATTTTCTAAATATTTAAATCAATTGTTCATGAATGGTTCGAAAAACAAAATAACTTGCTAAAAGAATATAGCTTAAACATTACTCCCTCCTCTTCTTTTTCTTCTTAATTACAAACTTATATTTTCATTTATACGTAATCTATTTCTTAATTAATAGGAGGGTAAATTAGAAAAAAAATTGAAAATTACTTTGATATTTTATTTTGACAACTAAAAGAACAAAAATAAAAAGTGTAGAATGACTAATGAAAGGAACCAGGGAGTAATTTTGAACTTGACTCGTAAAAAAATGTTAAGCCAGAAGTGGAAACCTTTGCAACCCACACACATATATATATACACACACCAAGCATAAGAAATAGAAATTCAACTACAATAAAATTATAACAATATTTTTTTTTCTAAAACTTAAGAATTTATGTTAGAAATAGTCATATTGATAATAAAAAAATTAGCACATAAATGTATAACACTTGTTATTAAATTGAGAGAAAATATCTTATTTCTTAGGTCACTTTTTGATAATTTATTTTGTTGAGCATCTAATCAAAATAACCGTGTCTAGAAAAAGCATGCATAATATTGACTTTTAAATTGAGGAAATTAGTGTGGATTAGAAATTCTGGTAAAGATAAGATAAGAGAGTAGATGTTGCACGTAAATTTTTTGGATGCTCTATTTTATTATATTTTATTTGTTTTATTGCATTCTTACCGTTTTTTTTTTTTCATTTAAATCAGTAGACTTCACTAAAATGATTTCTATTGTGTTATGAATAAACTTAAGAATTGCTCAGCAATCTTGAGTTAAGGTTTTTTACGACGTAAAACATATTGGACAACAATATCTAAATCAATATTTTAGTTAGTATATAACTAGAGTTAATTGTGCTTAGATAATATTAGTTTAACTAGTCTTGCTGATTGAAAAAGACTTGGTTAAAATAGTTAATACATGCTGCTCAGTTGAGTTGCTAAGCACAGTGAAATAGAATTAACTTAGCTCTTATATATTTATGTTGAGCCTTTAAGTGTTATTCTATAATAACGTTGTATATTTTTAACCTTATTTATATGGATAGAATAAACCTAGTATATGCGGTTCAGGTCCCAAAGGTGATATGACCCAGAAAGCGAAATGGGAATAATTATGGGTCTAAGAGAATTGCTGTTAGTACCGAATGTTGGATTGTCAATGTTAAAATCCAAGGAAATTGGATTATCTCGTCGCATTTCGGAATTAATTGTGTCATTATGCATTTACCAATTCTCCAAGCTTATCAAAGCAAGTCATGTTGCATTTTGTGTCTATCTCTCTGAAGACTGAATCATAATGAAGATTGATTCAACGCGACACTTTCATCAACGGTTTAATCTCTCAAATTAACAGTTTAATCGTGCACATCAATGGTTACGAATCTGTCTCTCAACGGGTTTAAAAGTGTCTCAAACGTGAAGAATTTTGTAAACCCGAAGAGAAGATAAAATGAAGATTAAAACAAAGGACAAGTTTGCAATGACTACTTCAATCCTTGCCTATAAAAGGAGCTCGAAGGCAGCGATTCAAACTTAATGATCACACTATCACTTAAATTATCATATATCGGATTTGTAAGAAGAAACTACGTTTCTATAAGTTATTTTTTTCATTCTCTAAAATTGGAATTACTATGAGTGATAGTAAGATAGAGAATGGTACTCTAGTCTCGCAGGAGGGTTGGCTTGAAAAGTATTTATTGTAATATTTGTTGTGAAAGTTTCTCTTGAAATAGTGAATTAACGCTTGAAGAAGATATCTGGGAACTGGAGGTAAACAGAGTCTGAATCAGTATAAAATCATTGTTTGTAACTTTTTTAACTCTATCTTTTATTTACTCAGTAGTTATTTCACTCGGCATTCATCATATCTCTTATCTGTGCTTTATTTGTTAAGTGTTAGTTTATTCAATCTTGCTTAGGTAAAACGAGATACATCTTGTTTTATATGTTTGTCTTCTGTTAACTCAATCTGCCATTCATCCATCATTAAACAAACTGAGATCACTTAATAAACAATTTGAAAAGTGTTTAAAAATATTTTTGCAATTAAATTAGTCATTCATCCCCTCTGGCTGAGTTCGTTGTAGCCAACGGGATCAATTATCATGTCTTTTTATTTAACTTGAATTATTCTAGTTCAAGACTCAAATTAAATATTACTTCCTCGACTTTTTACTTGTCCTCTTACAATTTTTACACTTATTAAAAAATCATTAATTAAGGGTGTAAAAATAATAATTCACCCTTACATTTTAATTCAAGTAAATGTTTCTAATTTTAACTTTTCTCTTGAAAACAACATATGAATAAATGAGGTTATATTTGAAATCATGATGGAAAAGATATATTGAATTTTGAAAATGATAAGTAAAATGAATATTTAAATTTTAGTTAAGAGGATAAGTAAAAAAATCAGAAGGAGTATTATGATGGTAAATTACAATTCACATGTTTAGGGTTGGAATAGACATACTGCAGTTTTAGTAAAACATATTTAGAAAGCAAGAAAATAACTTATACCTAATTTCGTTATAAATTGATCCACTAAAATATAATTAACAATTATATATACAAAATATAATATAAACATAAATGAATCTTCTCTACAGTCCTATTAACATAGTTGTTATTGTTTAATGTTGTGGGTATCACTAATAATGATTTTTTTGTGTATTAGTAACATTTTGTACCTCAAACAACTAAAATAATTGTTTCACAATTGCAACCAAACATAAAAAAAAAAGTTATTTATTACCTAGAAAAGAAAAATATATTTAATTTTTTTTCTCTTGAATATTAGTAACTTGTGATATACTTTCATTTTTTTTCTAGTAGGTGCATTGTAATCCTAAAGTGACAGTTATTTTGAAATTTAAAAGAAAAATATATTTAATTTTTTTTTCTCTTGAATATTAGTAGCTTGTGATAAACTTTCATTTTTTTTTTCTAGTAGATGCATTGTAATCCCAAAGTGACAACTATTTTGAAATTTACTTTAAAATCTTAAAGTATCAGTATTTATTACCTAGAAGAGAAAAATATATTTTTTTTTTTCTTGATTATTAGTAGCTTGTGATATACTTTCATTTTTTTTTGTAGTTGATACTTTTTCTAATTGGATTTGAGATTAATGTTCACTCATTTCTTAAGTGCTCCCATCTTTCATGAAGCTGGAGAACAATATATCAAATTTATTTACATGAAAATTAATTAAATATTCGTATATTATATTTATTTAAAATAAAACCTCATATTGAAAAATATTACTTTGGAACTAAAAGTTTAAATCGTATAAATTGAAAATGACATAACTCACTTTGTTTCTTATATATACCATATGCCCAATTACATTTATGTTTAATATCGATAACAGCTATTAAACAGTCAATCCAGCTGGAATCTGCGATAAGACAAAAGTGTCATTGATTATTAATAAGTAACGTATCATTTTTTAGACTCGACTCTACATCTCATAAATAAGGCTTAACGTGTTTTCATTTAATTTCCTTAAACGGTGATAGGTAAGATTTTCATATATCAATTCAATAAAATCATTTGTTGATTTTTTTTATCATTTGCTTACTTTTTTCTGAAGTTTTCAACCTAAAACAAACAACTTGAGTAATAACGAGTGCTAGTCGACTTTCCAAGTCTATCAACGTATCCAACTTGAGTATTAAAGAGTGCTAGTCGACTTTCCAAGTCTATCAACGTATCCTATATTTCGCATGTCCGAGACCACCGGATTCAGGATGTATGTATGCGTGGACTTAATTGTGAATTATCCTATAAAACTCTCATGATTTATTGTAGTTTAAAAAAGTCAATAGCTTATCAACAAACGAACTTCTAATTTTTTTACTGATTTTTTACTTAAAGGGCTCGTTTGGTTGGCGGAATAGCTATTTCATGGAATAGGAAAAAAACGAATGGAAAAAGGAGGAGTGTTTACTTAGGGCTCGTCGTCGGGATAGAATAGTTATTCCTAGCTATTATACAACTCATGGAATAGCCATTCCCTTCTCGAGAGGGAGAAATAGCTATTCCACGAGTTATATGATAGCTAAAAACAACTATTCATTTTTCTCCTATTTCGTCAACCAAATGAACTCAAAGAGTGTTAGGAAAAAGTTGAAGAGGAAATACATAATTGAAAGCATAATGAATGCATATCGATTAGGTGTGAAATTATTGATTTGCAAAATCAACAGTAAAATAATAGCTAATAAATCTTGTGAAACTTTTTTAATGATTTAATTGTTTCTTTTCATATATTGTTTTATCAATTTAAATGTAGGTACTGTGTGCAATAAAATAGAGCTACAAGTCTATACTATTATCTTACTGAGGCTCAACACCCATCACAATTTCTAATAAAATTCCCTCACATGAGTTTATAAAAAAAACTTACCTCACATAAAATATTATTTTACAAATCACTTCATCAACTTACAGTACAACTATCCAATATTATCAGAAATCGACACATATAAGATGTTTCATTCTACTTTGTTACTAACTAGGTTTAAATTTTTTTAGTCGTGGTTCTGTACCTGCTGTGTTTGTTAAACCTTTAATCTTGTCAAAAATTTCAACAATATTGGTTAGTGTCCAAACCAATAGTATATAATTTCATATAAAAAACCAATAGTATAAATGTTAAGCCTCTTATAAATATAATCAAGAGCTCTAAGATTTGTTTGAAATAAAATATTAACCTTTCAGTGGCAAATATTTTTAGTTAACTCGTTTTGAATTACACATTAAGTGACATGTATTTCAATTCGTCCATATTCTAATTAGTTATTGTCTAACACTAACATATAGGAAAATTTTAATTCATCATCATGTATGTGGCCATACAAGTACAACATTATTGATGTCATCAACTTTGTGATATTGCTTTATTAAGCAAATAGATTATTTAGCTTGAATTTAAGCTTAAATAACAAAATGAAAGGATAGTACTATGCTAAGATAGTTCGGCAGATAATGACTTTAAATCAAATTTGAAAAAAAAGTAACTGGATGAGTCAATGAGAGAAATAGAAAACGCTCATTTCCATTTTATCCCAAATTCCAATCTGATAATTCAAATTCATTGCATCAATGTAATTAGCTGTAACAACAGAGAAACAAATTTCAAAATACAAGTCATCGGTGAACTGTTCAAAATGAGAAATCAATATGAAGAATTATCAAATCCAACCATTATATTATGTGATATATTTTCAAAATGAGGTTACGTAAATATGATGAATGATCTATTTCTTATTTTGGAATGCAATAAAATGATATTATTTTTTATTTTTTATTTTTTATTGTTTTTAGTTTTTGTTTTGCTATTCTCTCTGTTAATTTAATAGTAACATGTATATTATTATTTTAAAGTGAATTTAATTTGGGGATTGAAAAATGAGGAAGATGGTTGGAGAAAAAACATTGCAGATTCTACAAAATAGAGTTTGGGGAATGGGAAATGAGGAAGTTGGTTGGGAAGAGACACTATAAATCATGCAAAATGAAGTTTGAAGAATGGACAATAGTAAAAATGGTTAGACTTGCTCTTAGTAAAATGTAAAACTTGGCATCTAAAGTTTCTTGTACTTTTCAATTAGAATATCTTTAATAGATGATCTATTCTATCAAACTTCTTGACAAATAAACATAAATAGATATTTAGTTGAAAAATATGTTTAAAATATCTTGTTCATTCATTCTTTCTAATATGATTGTCATCGTTTATTATAATCATTGTCTATTTGATCTTTTGCAAATAACCAATCATATAAAAAAATAAAATCAATAATCATATAATATTTTAATGATAAGAGAATTATTTTATAATTAATAAAATATATTTATTAATATTATATTTTGAAAAAAATATAATTCTGTTGGAAATACATGGTCCGCCCGTGAGCGGTTCAATTGGGAAAGGATTCGATCTAATTTAAATATTTGGACTAAATTGAAAAGTTATAGAACTTCAATGAATTAATTGTAAATAATCAAGAGTTAAGGATTTAATTGCAATTAAACCATTTCTATTTCCTATAAATAAGAAATACACCGCAACAGTATGCATCTGAGAATTTCATAATTGATTTTGAATCCAAATTCATTATCATTTTCATTTCCAATCAATTCTCTCTCCCGGGTTTTTATCTCGTAACGAAACATCGTAAATCTTCGTCGCTGCGGAAGTTATAAATACACATCCATACTCCGACAAATCATGAGATGGATCCAATTCGATATTCGATGCGGCGTTCTTCGATCTTGGGCATACGGAAAAGGTTAGAATCCGAATTCATTTCTATTTACATTTTCCATCAATGGTATCAGAGATGGTTGTTTTTGCGATGATTTTATATGTATATTCTGCTTCTACATATTCTGGAATTTCTGAAAATTTGTTTCCGGAATTCGATTTTGTGTTCTTTGGAAACTACACAAATAAAGTGTGAAAATGGTGAAAAAATCGTGTTTTTGGAGCGTTTTTAACGAATTCTAAGTGTTTAGGCAAAGTTTTTATCATTATTCTGCAATCTTAGTGATTACAAATTATTAGAATCATCGTGGTTTTGTTGTTGGCCGGAAATTACATGTTTTTGCCTGAAAAAGCTTCGTTTTTCGCGTTGTTTTGGGTATATGTAAAATTTTGGTTCACTTTTTTGTAAAACCGCACCAACAAACTTGAAACTTGAAAATGAGTTCAATTGCCAAAGTCCGGTCACCGAGAAATGATCGGAAGGTGGCGCGTGTATTACACTCACCGGCCACCTTTGCCATTCACTCGTCGGCACGTGTAATACACTCGCCGTCAGACAGTTACTTTGTAACGGTTGGGGCACGTGGCATCGTTTCGCCACATGTCCGTTGGTCAGCCCACGTGGGGTTGACCAATCAATGGGTGACTGCCACGTGTCTATCAACATGTTGACTGCCACGTGGCATTAATCGGACGGTCAGTTTAGTGTTTTGGCGATGTCACATCATTGTTAAATTCACTATCTACTAAAGATGTTCTTAGAGCAAGTCTAACAATTTTTCCTATATTTCATTCTCCAAATTCTATTTTGCAGAACTTTACAGTGTTTTTTCTCTAATCATCTTTCCAATTTTCCATTCCTCAAATCAAATTCACTTTAAGATAATATTATTTTATTATTAAACTAACAAAAAAATTACAAAAAAAAGTAAAAAATAATATTATTGTAATCCAATCACCGTATTTTGGAGAATGAATCATTTTTTATATTTGAGGGACCTCGTTTTGAAAATATATCATATGAAGAATGATTTGACTTGATCATTCTCCAATTTGGAAAATTCTTCAAAAAAAACCATTAAACGTCAAACTATTTGTTACTGTTAGTTGTAGAAACGTGACTTTGAATTAGTCTTTGATAATAACCTACTTCTGAGTAATATGTTTGGCCTTGTTACTTGCTGCGTAGCTATATTTTTCATTTAACACATTTAAGTTGACATATTTCATGTGCACATCCCACAAAGTGAAAATGTGTCTGTTTAAAGGCATAATATATAAAATAGACTAAAATTAAAAAAAATGTGCAACTCAGAGGATTTTATCGGCGGAGATGCATTGTAAAAAACCAGAATGATCAGATGAGAAACGAATAAAAATTAGAAATTTAGAAGTAAATTTTTTGACGTGTGTATTTGACACGTGGGAATGACATTCATTAGGGAATGAATAGTTAGGAATTAACTTTTGTAATGAAGTTTACTTTTGTAGATGCAAAAGTAAATCCAACTGTCCAATCAGATTGATAAAAATTCAAAGGAAAACGAATAAAAAACAGTAACAAAATCCAAATTGGAATTGAAGTAACCATCATCTCTTCTAATCTTGTCAAAGAAACAATTAACAATTAATTTAATCAATAATTGCTAATTTGGGCAATTGAGTAAAACCTAGCAAAAATTAACATCTTAAAAATATTTTGCATATGTATTCTTGGACTTATAAGTGAAATTATAAGATCGTGAGATCTGTTCATATCAATTTGATCTAAATCAATTCTTTATAACAATACCCTATTCAAATCAAATTATTAGTAGATAGTTGAAATTGAGCTGAAATGTACTTATATTAGTGTAAATTTATAGTATGCGTGTAAATTTATAGTATGCAGTACTTGTAAATAGACTTGTTCGCGGGCCGGGCTACCGAGCCCGCTTCCATGGGCCGGGCTTGGACACACATTTTTTTAAAAAGCCCGGCTCGAGCCCGAGCCTGTCAAAGCCCGAAGATTTATGGGCCGGGCTTGGATTTTATATAAATACCCGAGCCCGGCCCGACGAATAATTTTATATATTTATACATTAAATTTATTATTATTTTAAGATTTTATATTTTATCCTATTAAATTTTTATACTTGGTTACAATAAATGTTACTAAATATTAAAGAT
>CATIWQ010228816.1:0-14673 GCA_949673415.1 Euphorbia schlechtendalii | reverse complement strand
ATGATTGGTTAATTTCCAAAAGGTGTCTTTTCATTTGGTAGTTTATTGCTGTTAATGGCGGTTGATCGTTCTTATCCGGTGGTTGAAAGAAGAGAAGAGTTGACAAAAAACCGTCAAGGTCACGACCTCGAATGTATGTCGCGATCGTGAATATTTGGATGGTAACTTTCTGTTGTGAAGGTTAACAAGTCACGACCGTGATATATGTGTCACGATCGTGATATGCCTTTTTCACATGATTCCTCTTTACGATTTCTACCGAACTTTGACATCTTCGATTTTTTTGCCAATTCCCTAAGTTCTACGAATCTTTTTGCACCTTTTCACACCTTTTCTATATAATTCCACTTTTGTTCATTTTACTCCCAAGATTTATCTAGTTTCTGCATTTGCATTAAAAACAACTACATACCACATGAAATCTTTCATATGAATTATAAAATGAAACAAAACCATATCTTTTTGTGATTGAAAATATCATGATAATAAGTGTAATATGCCGCAAGCTTGGGGTTACGGCTTTCGGCCCGCGCTAGCGGGCTTGCTGTTGCAAGCCCATACAAGGGCTTCTACGGCGCGCTTGCAGCCCGCGTACTAGCACCTCCGGGCCCCACCTCGAACAACCCGTGTTCTTTTCAAGGCCCACTTGCAACAGGAAAATTCCCTTGCTCGCTTTGACTATTTTCCCTATCTTTTCATTAATCCTTTGAATTATTAATTCGGTTACACAAGATAGTGTAAGCATGGAACAGCCTATTATAACACCGACATTGCGTAGGTCAGGTCAGGCTCTAACCGCTCCCAAGTGATACAGTTTTGTCATCACTGATGATAAACATCTCTTCCTTATGGAAGGTGATGAGCCCAAGACTTACAAGGAGGCAATGGAAGGCTCAGAATCTGATAGATGGCTCTCAGCCATGAGATCGAAGATGGACTCCATGTACGAAAATCAAGTCTGGAACTTGGTTGATGCTCCAAGTGGGATTAAACCCATAGGATGTAAGTGGGTTTTCAAGAAGAAAATCTACGTGGACGGTAATATAGTTACCTATAAAGCAAGGCTAGTTGCAAAAGGATATAGTAAAAAAGAAGGCATTGTCTATGATGAAACCTTTTCACCGGTGACCATGCTGAAGTCTATCTGGATACTCCTTACCATCACCGCTCATTATGATAATGAGATTTGGCAGATGGATGTGAAGATAGCATTCCTTAATGGGAATCTAGATAGGGATGTGTTTATAACATAACCTGAGGGTTTCACATCTAAGGATGGCTCTAAGGTATCCAAGTTCCAGAAGTCCATTTATAAACTTAAGCAAGCATTGAGTTAAGACACTCCTAGTCAAAGCATTGTACTCAACAAGTGCATAAAACTTCAGCATCATATGTTACACCATATAGTTATCACCTGTGTCACTAGACATATTAGGAGCAGTACCATTTCTAACATCACAAGTAACAGAATTCATAATGGCATCCAAATTAATGGTAAGATCAGGATTATCAACTTCAATTTGGTTCACAATCAAAATAATGTTTTCCTTCACCTTGAGTTTCCCTGTCTCCTCCACAGTCAGTTGCAACTTATCTTGGACCTTTACCACTAATTCATCAACACTCATGGTAGGAAGCTGTGATGAACTGCTATCTCCTTTCTGCACTACATTTGGCAATTCGCGCCTACTAACAAGCCATGTTAGTCCATGAGATGATTCCCCAACCATGAGCACTTGTTCAACGATGTCACTGTTCGCACCAAGATTCGTGCTCATATTCTCAATAGTATGCTAAAAAAATTAAGAAATCATTAATAATACAATCAAAGATTCATAATTAACTAGATTTAAACTTTAACTAATGAGCTACATAAAAGGTTTAAACTTTAACTAATGAGCCACATAACAGGTTTAAACTTTAACTAATGAGCCACAGATTCATTAATATTACAATCACAAATTCATAATTAACTAGATTTAAACTTTAACTGGAATTAAACTTTAACTAATGAGCCAAAGATTTATTAATATTACAATCACGGATTCATAATTAACTGGATTTACAATACAGTTATTGCTAGTAACAAATTTTGGTTTGATTAAACAGTGGAAATAACAACAACAATTTGGTTTTTCAATTATTTAGCAATCAAGCCAGGAACTAAACTATCAACATGGCAACAAATTTCAAAACACACACAAAAGGGAGTTAACCCATTTTAATAATCAAACTATTGTATACAAAGCTAGTATCTAAGTACACATGTCATAGAAAAAAGCAAAGAAACAAATCCAGTTCCAACATAGCAAAATTGATAGATCCAAAGCAATAAGCCAATTCTAAACCAGAACTGATGGATCCAAAGTAAAAACATGATTCTTAGTAAATTTTTTTATACATCACAGAAATGTGACCAAGTACATAACCAGCCGAAATCTTGCACAACTTATCACTTTAACCTTTATGGTTTAGTTTTGGTGATATATATTTCTTATAGTTTAAATTCCTTTTCATAAAGTTTAATTTTGGCTCGAGTTGTATAATACTAAACAGAGTTGTATCTTTCTGTTGAATATTAGCATGCATTTGAGTTCCAATATATAAAACAGAAACAAATAATAAACAAATCCCAAATTCCCTTAACTGAGAAATAAATCATAAATACTATGATTGAAATCATAAACAAATCCTATAGCCCCTTAACCGTATTCACACTTGATGTGGTACATCTTGACAATAAAACTTAGAGTAGAAACATTAACGCAACCAGGATATAAAGGTTGTTTTCCCTCCTCAACAAGTCGATAAAATTTTGGTGCATCTGCATTAGTTCCTTTATACTGCCCTTCATTTTGCCCATCATAGTTGATAACATCTCGATAAGTGGCTCGCAACATTGTTTGTAAGTCATCTCCGAACGGTGTTGACATGTCACACTCGTTTGTATTTATTTCCTTAATTATGATTGAAATATCGTAGATAAATTGAACATAAGTTGGAGAAGGTCTGTCGCAGATGAGATGATTGAAGATCACATCACGACAATGCCATTTTTTTAATACTATAGTGTTTGCAAGGACACCTAATTTGGGTTCTTTCGATAAAAGTTGCAAATGCATTTTCCAAAAATGCATTCACCCCGGTGATATATTCATCACTGGAATTCACTAGCTTTTGTTATAACTTGAAGAATGATGCTATCTTAGAGTCTACCTACACATCACATATTATTTATCTACTGTGTTACTAATTATCATATATTATATATATCTTTATTAAGTAAATAAAAAAAGCAAGAGTAATCACTATACTAAACAGAATTGCAATTTAGTTGAAAATTTGAAATAGGAATATGACAAGATTTAAAAATAGTTAACATGAAGTAAAATTACACTGATATGTCTCACTTTATTGTTCAAAAAATAATAAATTCGGTTAAACCAGCCAAATTATATAAATAACCAATCAACCACAAAATGCACATCACTGTAAAAGATCAAAGTTGTAACCACATAAATTGTAACCAATTATCCACAAAAATTGCAAAAGACTAAAGCAAAACTAGCTCATATTCTAGATCAGAATTTTAGATTCCATCATACAAACAAAATTGATGGTGCTCATTGTACATTAAAGTATTTACACAAGTTTTAGACTAAAGCAGAACTGATTACAATGCAACAAATAAAATTCAATAGCAACTATTTACACAACTGTATCTAATTTTAGGCCACACTCGAACTAAACATCTACTTTAAGTTAAACAGCAACCAGATTTCACGAATACCAATTTTTGCTTGCACAATTTCTAAACAAAGAAAGTTACATATGATCATGTGTGCAAATGCCTAAGTCCCTATCCCCAAGGAGTCCCATTTCTAATTTCTCAACCACAACTGGCTTTAAAAACAAAACAGGAACATACCAAGCAACATTCACATGAACAGACCAAGCATTAAATAATAAATTACATACTTCTAACTCTAGATTTCAAAAATTAATAACTGAAAGTATTGAACATCTTAAGAAGCCCGGTAGAAACCAAACCCAGAAACTCTTCTTCCCCCTTCTATTTTCTGTGGCCAAATGAGTGAACCCTAAGTTATCAAACAAGATAAACTTGATTTTCAGTATATATTAGAGCATGTGAAACCATTGAACAAAACTTTAATAACAAATTCACACGGATTTGGGAAAAACTCACCTGATAATCTGTAATCCACTAACAGCCAGGTCTTGGTAGAAATTGAGAAGAAAAATCTTACAAATTTTGATAAAAGAGACGAAATCAACAACTGAGTGGATTGTGGGTTTCAATTTCGGAAAGAGTTGAACAAATTTGGAAGAAACCTAACCTGATTTTTGTAATCCACCAGTAGCCTAGATCTCGAAAGGAAATGAGAGAAAAAAATGATTCAAATTTTCAGAAAATAAACGAAATCACCAAATTGGGAGATTATGTGTTTCAATTTCGGAAACAATTGATGAAAGGTGGAAGTTGTAATCAACTCTCTCACAGCTCATTTAAATGGTCAGGTTTCTGCATTATTTTATCAATTATCTCAACACTCTGGCCCAAAATAGAATCAACAATGGTGAAGTTGTAATCAACTCTCTCGGTACTTTGGCTTCTTTTGTAGAAAGTAACTGACAAAGTCAATTTGTTGAAAAAACATCAAACAAAATTTTTATAAAATATGAAACACGTGTAGGAGGTTTAATCAAGTATAAAGTATAAAAAACAAAAATAAAAGCATTAAAACGGATGATATAACTTACACAATTACTCATGAACTCCCCATTTGTTAGGATTTCAACAAAAAAAAGGTCCATTATGCAATTTCTATGACTTTGCAATAAAACATTGGAATTGTGTTGAACTTGACATTATACCACAAGTTTCCTCTATTTATAGATTCAATTGAACAATATATATAAGATTGTTTCACATATAACAAATTTATATAAAATATATATTCGATGTGTACTAGAAATATATCAGACATATATCATCACATATCAGCTCATTCATACAATCCTATTAAAAGGATTTGAATATTAAATAAAGTAATTACTTACTTTTTTGACAAATATTTGTGCTTTCTCGTAAATCTGACAAATTCATGAATTGCTACTTCATCCTGGATCTCTTCTCCAATGATTGTATAATCATCAAGAGCATATCGCTGGCGACCACTTCCCTTTCCTGAAGTAGATCCAAAATTGGGAGTGTAGGGTGATTTCAGCTTGTCTGAAGGCTTGGTTCTTCGCCTTTTTCCCTTCTTCACCTTCTCACTTATCTATCTACACCTCTTCCGCTTCTTTTTCTTCTTCAATATCCTTCACAAACATCGACGAAGAGAATCACAAGTTATGAGCTCATAACTTGTTTGTTTTCTGTTTTCATATTTCTTTGTTTTTTTTGCTAAATGTTAACCTAATCACATCATAAATTAGATCACTATCACAATCAAGAGCAGTCTATTGATCAGATGAAGAAATGTTCAAAGGTTGAGGTAATGCATTCATTTTTTTAGTTTAAAATGTTCTTTTCAGTTTTGATGAACTTTCATTCCTTTGTTTGTGTTTCTGATTATGCATCTACATGCTTGATATTATAGCATTATATGTCTTGAATTCATTTATAAGATATGAAATGCATTTTAAAATTCTTTTATACCAGTTGTTTCCCCTTTTATTTTTGGTCTTTTGAATAATGTTGCTACTGTGATTGGTAAATCTCTGATTCAAGTTCATTTTTAAAACTCTTATACCAACTTTAGGTTATGCCTTTATTGATTCCTTGTTTGTATGTTGGATCTGCATTATACTTATCAATATGTATTTCACTCAATATCACATAATCATTATTCTTTTCGCTGGTTAAAAGTGTAGAAAATGCTAGCCAGGCCATAATTTGTCCATCCAGTGAAATGCATATAATTTTTTTCCAATTTGGCTTGTAGCAGCACCTATAATTGAGGTTGACAAAGAAACAGTGGAAGAAAATCATACTTTATGGAGAATAGAATATGGAGTTGCTAAAAGCTCAACTGAGATTCCGAAAGGTGCTTCTTTTTTCTTTTCATGTTTTCTGCTGGAATTGCCGTCTAGTTGGTTTCTTTTAGACCTTAGTTTACCTTGTCCATTGACTTCTTTATATTCAAACTTACACTGTTTAGGAGAGGCAATGGCTTCGGGTATAACCATGCTGCTTTGAATGCAATGAGCTTTGACAAAGTATGCTACGTGGGGCAGTAGCTTATTGCTCGAACTCACCACAGGGGAGTCATCACCTTCCATTAGTTTTTCTTGATGATAATAGAAGAGATGATTTTTTGTATTCTTTTGTAATTATATGTGTATATAATCAATTCTTTCGATTGTAATGTTTTATCTCACTCCAATTCAGAGGTTGTGCAAAAAGTTGCTCTAGGCTTAGAAGTTATTGACACTACATCTGGTAACAAGGTTGGTATTGTGACAACATTAATGGGATGTCGAGGGTTAGGTCTTCTGCAATTGGACGACGCATTTAAGGGGTCAGTTCCATGCTCATCTGGATCTCTAGAAGAGTTCATCGTGATTTCTCACATCAGGATTTTCTACAAGATAACCCTTGTTGAAAAAGTAATCATCGATGACTTTCTTGTTACACAAGGGAGCATTGAATTCAGTACCCGACTCACACTTCCCTTTCCATCTAGAAGGTACAGGAGGCTAAGAAACTGGGACGTGTGGGTCATGTGGAGTTGAAGAGTTTGAGAAATGTAGCAGGATGTTTCTTGAGACTTTCAAGTTCGGGATCGGTGAGTGCAGCACTAAGATGTTGATTCTATATTATTATAGCCGATATTAGTCTTTTACCGTTGATTTGGCTGCCTAATTTTGTATGATATATGTTAGATTTAAGTATTAGTATTTCTTAAGTAGTGTGTACACACACATACATACATATATATACACACATACATATATACATACATACATACATATATACATATATACATATATATAGTAGGGGAATTTTTAGAAGGACAGGAAAAAAATTTTACAAAAAAATACTTTTCTTGATCAAAGGTGGAAAATTTCTAGTCCGAGTTTGATTATTTTTAGGATAAGAATAAAATATTTTCATACAAAAATCAAATAAAAAAAACAAGGACCACTTCCGGAAATCAAGCGGACTTGTCGACGTGGATTCGCAAAAAAATGTAAGCTTCTGAGTTCCTAGTGTTGTTTTTTTAGCGTATTATATTATGATATTTATTTTTCTTTTCTCCTAAATTCTAGGACAAATTCGATTTTCGTCATCGACCTAAGATTTATTTTTATTGTTTGAATTTTATTTTATTAATTCTTTTTATTTATTTAATTGTCATTTTATTCATTTTATTATGTAATTTTGTTTATTGTTTATTTAATTGTGGAGATTCCTCAAAATACATGTTAGAATACTTCCATGAAGGGAATTAAAATTATTCCCGGTTATCAGGCCCCATATTTTTACCATGCAATCATTTTCACTAATTAAAAACTAGCAACATATTTATTTATTAAAATGTATTGTTTTCTGGAAAAGCTAATCCAGGTGGCGACTCTAAACTACGAGATGGCAATTTCGGGTTTTAACCGATCAAAATCGATTTTGTTTTCTCTTTAAATCTTTCAGATGCCTGACCCGATATTTTATTTTCATAACATCTCGGTGGATCGCGCCTCTCATCTCAGTGTGCTCTCGGTCCATTACTTCCGTGTCGTTTGCTCACAATTGGTGTCGCCTTAGTCTAGGTCTTATAATTCTGGGTTATTTGGAATTATTAATCTAAGGGAACATGCTCAAGATTGACACATCATAACCATTCAATTATGTAAGGACTTCACATAGCATTCAAAACAAACAAGGTTCATGTTTAAGTTATTGCATCTATGTCTATAAGTTTTAATTTAACAACTTAAACCACGGTTGTAAAATCATATGCGGAATCCAATTCTCATACTAGAAATCAACTAAGTCATAAAAGTCCCTTTGGGTATGCTTGAACCTAATAACGACGGAGATTTCAAGGTAGGAGAGACCTCCTTTAAAGTGAATGAGCAGCTAAGTCCAATTCTTGCCAAAATAACCACGGACATTTCGATTCGTTGTACCACAAACAATTATGATTTAAATATTTCGTTCTTTTAATCGAGTGAAATATTAGACGACCCTCAGTTTAAAGCATATACACGTGTGGTAAAATATTGTCAATTTATATACTAATAACTTAGACTAAGTTTGAGCAAAACCTTAATCTAGTAATTACATCATTTTCTGTAACAGGAATTGAAATCTAAATCATGCATAACATACTTTAATCGATTAATAGAAAATATCATTTTCAACATATTATCATCAATCATACATAGAATAAGGCATGCTCTAATACAGTGAGAAATTAATATTCACTTTACCATTTTATTAGATATTTTTTTTGCTTTTTACCCTTTTTATGACATCGTAACTACTTTTTCTCTTCTATTTATTTTAAATTTTGCAACTTCAAACCTTCATATCTCACAAAGCGTTAATTATTTTGAATCGAAGCTCAATATTTTGTTTGTCTTAATTTTATCTTTAAAATAACATACATTTTGAATTTTTCGAAAATATCATCATAATCTCATACATAGTATAATAGCTTAATAATTAAAAAAATAATTTTTCATGAAAGCGTTATACAGTGTATAAGAGTGGTATAATGTATTTAAAAAAAATATAAAATACATTATACCACTCTTATATCATGTATAACGTCTTCATGAAAAAACAATAAAAATAGGTATTATGCAACTATTATACCATGTATAAAACTACAATAATTTCTTTTACTAAAGAGTGAGTTTTGTTGTAAACATCACGCTATTATATCATACATAAGAGCTTTCATATCGGATTTAAAGTCTTCATGCCATGATTTTATGGAGAAATCGATATTGTTATAAACATAAAGGAGAAAAAAAGACTGTATTAATACATTATACAACTTTATACCATGGATAACGACTTTATGAAAAGACAATAAAAAATGACATTATACCACAATTATACACTGTATAAGATTGTGAAACATTATTTTTTTCGAAAAAATCAAAGTGTGTTATTTTAAAAATAAATTAAGATGAACGCAAAATATTTTAAAGCGTCGATTTTGAAAAATTAACGATTTGTGAGATATGATCGTTTGAAGTTGCGAAATTCAAATTAAATAAGAGGGATAAGGTGGTTACAAGTGTTGACAAAGTCAACTTAAAAAGGGAAAAGAAAAAAAATGTTGCTAAGAAAAAAAAATTCTTTTTTTGAGTTATGCAAAACAAATAAAAGATTTGTAGTGTCCAATTTTAATAAGAAAATATGACAAATAAAAAAAGGTGAATTGTAACATTAATTAGATTTAATTATAATTTTGTCCAAAGCAACTTTTATTAGTAATTATGTCTTACCATATATTTTCCAATTTTAACTCATTCGTGAATAACACCCTTATCAATAATAACCTTCTCTATTTTAATTAGTTTGAATTTCTTAACTTAAAACGATCATATCTTTTGAACCATTTCTTTAAAATATTTTGTTCGTTTCATTTTTATCTTTAAAACAAGATCCAACTCAATATATTTTCGAAAAAAATTGGTGTAATTCATATTATACGAGTTTACAAGACTTCTTTATACCAAAAATTCAGTATAATGAACATTATACCAAATCGCAAACTCGTATAATACACATTATATCTCCTGGAAAAAATCACGTACAATGAAACATGGTATAATGAACATTACACCAAAATGCAAACTCGTATGATGTGAATTATACCAATTTTAATTTTCAAATTTTTTTGTCGGAAGTATATCGAGCTGAATCATGTTTTAGGGATAAAAATGAAACGAACAAAATATTCTGAAAAATCATTTCGAAAAAACTAACGGTTTGAAAGATATGGTCGTTTTAAGTGGAAAAATTCAAAAATAATTAAGAGAAAGAAGATTAATGTTAATAAGGGTGAATAAAATTATAATTAAAACTATTTAGTTAGAATTTCTTACAAATAATGATAATTTACCTTGATTATGTTTTGGTGGAAAAAACCCCATAAAATTAGCCCTTTAAAAAATCCAAATAAAAATGCTTTGCAGCCCAAAATAGAGCTGAAGCCCAGTTTTGTCGCCTGAAGCCTTCATTATATAAAGTTACAAATCTCTCAAATCCCTAAAACCGATAAAAGAAAAAAGATGTCAATTGATTCATCTTCTCCGGCATCTCCTTCCTCGGCTAAGAATCTGATAGAATTGAAAAGTTCCGACGGTGTTATCATTAGGGTGGAGAAATCTGTAGCTTTACTCTCCGAAACCATCAAGGCCGCTTTGGATGAAAACTCCACATCTCCCGTTCAGTTGCAGGACGTCGGCGGCGCTGACTTGGCCGTGATAACTCGGTACTTGGATGAAGTGTGCTCGCGCAACGGATCTGTTGTTGATTTTGCCAAAGAATTAAGCTCTGATAAACAGAGGCTGTTCGGTGCGATAAAGGCTGCGGAATCCCTCAAAATGCTGCCTCTTTTTGATTTCCTGTGCCAAACTGTTGCCAATATGATGATTGGAAAGACTCCAGAAGAGGTTGCGAGCTTGTTTAACGTGGAAATGCCTTACACGCCGAAGGAAGTGAAACAATCCAAGGGAGAGATCAGATTTATGGTCTGGTAACCTCAGTATTAAGAAAACCCTAGCTATTTGTTTTGTTATTCCATGGTAGGCTCAGTAAATGTGTTATCCTTAATATTAATAACTCTTTGATACAATCTGATGCAGTTCTCAAAGGCATGCTCGTCCCCTAAACAATTAGCTAACAGGTTGTTTGCCTAATTCTCACCTAAGTAGCAATGAGTAGTTACAAGCAATACCTGCCAAGTCCAAAATCCCATCCAATGAATCTATCAAATTACTCGGAAATTGGCAGCATCTTTGAAGTAGTTACTCAATAAACATGGGTTCAAATTCAGGAAATGCATAAATTATATATATTTTGATAAAAAAAAAAAAAAAAAAGCAAAGGACTTCAGAACACACTCAAATGATAAACACTTCTTTAAGAGCAACGCATCATGAGTGTGGTCGGTGGTTTTTTCCTCTATTCAGGAAATTACATAACCATCCCATTTTATCTGATGGACTAGTATGTATTTGTTCTGGTTTATTGTGAATGTGGAACTAAACAAAAATAATAAAACAACGACGTTGGATTTTGTTGTACTAATTAATAATTATCAGTAACAGAACTATCACTTTCTAATACTCATGTCACATCACTTACAAGCTTAAGTCATGTCTATTTACAGTTTTATGCAACCCCAAAAGAGTGTCAAATTTACATTATAATGTTCCAAACCCAATATTGTGGTATGGCCAAATGTGTGGTCTTGTGTTACACACATTCTGCTTCTATCATTCCTCACATGCCATTAGAATCAATGTTCCTGCATCCGTGATCTGTTTTATGTTGGAGACAACTTAATTGGTCCCATGCTTTTTTCTCTTAGTTGCTTAGCTAATGTTGTCTAGGACGTTGAGTTGTTCCCAATTTGGTAACACCCTCATAAAACACTTATTTTAATCTTATATATGGCAGTCGGGACTTTGAGCCAGTGGCAGTTTTGACGGATCAAGAGAGGGATATGCAAGAGAGGGATAGACAGATACAGCGACTGAGCGCCCCAGTCGATGGAGAAGATGAGTGGAGTTATAGAGCACGTTTGCGGGAAGTGAAAATCCTGCTGACTAAAGAGCGTCGAGATAGGATGAGAGCAGCTAGCAGCCACCAAGGAGCTATCTCTCAAATCCCTATAACTGAAATCATAAAAAAGATGCCAATTGTTTCATCTTCTCCGTCATCTCATTCCTTGTCTAAAAACTCGATACCTGTGAAAAGTTCTGACGGTGTTTTGATTCTGGTGCCGGAATCTGTAACTTTACACTCTGAAATCATCAAGGCCGCTCTTGCTGAAAATCCCAGTTCTCCCGTTCAGTTGCAAGGTGTCGGCTGCGAGGCCTTGGCAATGATAAGTGAGTACGTGCATCAAGTGTGCATGCTCAACAGATCTGTTGTTGAGTATGCCAAACGTGTAACCTCTAAAAACGAGAGGCTGTTCAATGTGATAATGGCTGCGAAATCCCTCAAAATACAGCCTCTCTTTGATTTGCTGCGCCCTATTGTTGCTGATTTGATGACTGGAATGACGCCAGAAGAGATTCGAAGATTTTTTGACATCGATGACTTGGATTACACATTGGAAGAACTGAAGGAAGTCAAGGAACAGATGGGATGTTTGGTCAGGTAAGCTCAGTATTAACAAACCCTTGTTATTTGCATTGTTACTCCTTGGTGTGGTTTTCAAGGCATGTGAATGTGTCTTGTGTCTCTTGGACCATTTTGTAGGGATTTGATTGATCTAAGCGCACTTAAAGATATGGTGTGGTCTAGTCTTACACATGCATACATTCTGCTTCTAATATTCCTCACATGCCATTAGAATCAATGTTTTCTGCATCTGTATTCTGTTTCATGTTGTAGACTACTTAATTGGTTCCCATGTTGATTTTCTGTTAGTAGCTTAGCTGAAGTGTTCACACCCTATTGAAACGCTTCATTTTAATTATGTCAAACACACAACTTATTTAATGTTCTATGGCAGTCCGGACGAGCAGGAGAGGGATAAGCCGATAAAGCGACTGAACTGCCGAGCTGATCGAGAAGACGAGGAGAGAGCACAAATACGGGAACTGAAAAGAGAGCATCGAAAGAGGATGAAAGCAGCCACCAGTCAACAAGGAGATACCCTCTGAATTTTGGACTTGTGAATTTCTCTATCTACTACTAGTTATTTTGCATGCTTGGATTAACAGTAGTATCGATCTTGTTTAGTCTGCTTTTGGATATCATGAATATTTGACTTTGATCTTAACATGTTACTAATTAGAGGGGTAAACACAGTACAGTACACCGATATGAAGGGTGATCGAACTTTGTGTGGAACTGTTTTCTTATTGTTGATATGTCTTGTTCTTCCATATGGTTGTGCTGCAATTATACGCTAATTCCTTGCAATTTATCAATCATGATAGTCAAATGCGAGAGCTTTCGCTGCGCAGAGGTGCAAAATGTGCACAAACAAGCGTGAAAAAGCTAAGGAAAGAGCACATGGTTAGATTTTTATGCTTCTTTTTATTTTGATGACTTTTTTTTTTTTTTTTTTTTTTGACTATTATGACATGTAATATTTTTAATATTTTATTAGTTTTAAGTGGCTATCTATCCTATATTTTTATAAATTTTCTAAATCTATAATATTTTTGATGAATTTATAATAGTGCGTTTTTTCATTACTAAGCAATCGCTTTTTTTGCGTTTTGTGTAAAAGCGAGATCCTAGCACTTTAAGTGTGCTTTGCGCTCTCAACTATGATATCAATATCACCACAATCATTCCTTACAATATGTTGATTGCCAAGCAATTAATTAATTAATTTTGGAGGTTCGGAGTTAAAAAAACAAAAATTACTATAGCTAAACTTGTTTCAACTAGTAGTCAGAGTCGTAATTTCTTTGATATAGAGATTCATATTTTGTCCCAAGTCCACTTGGGTTAACAAATTGGATGCCTTGAATTTTAATGTCTGTTTGTAAAAATACAAAGGTTTAATACATTATTAGGTACCTGAACTTGTCTAAAAAAATCTCATACCTCCCTGAACTTTCAAAATGATCTCGTAGCTCCCTCAATTTTAAAAAAATGATGTCGTAGCTCCCTCAACTTTCAAAAAATACACCACTTTGCTCCCTCTATGCCACGTGTCATCTTCTGGTTGGTTTGACTTTTCAAAGATGCAATTTTTCTAATTTTCTCCCTCCAATCAGAAGTTAACACGTGGCACTGCGGGAGCAAAGTGGTGCATTTTTTGAAAGTTGAGCGAGCTATATGGTCACTTTTTTAAAGTTGAGGGAGCTACGGGGTCATTTTGAAAGTTCAGGGGGGGTAGCAGGTTTTTTGAGACAAGTTCAGGTACCTAATGATGTATTAAGCCTTTATTTTTTATGTTTTGGTTCCGTCTAACTATCATGTACCTCTTTTAGTTTCGAAGAATTTTCAATCTATCGTGTCGAGGGATCACGTTGAAACGGTAATATAACTGAACTTTCATTTCATCTTTCCGATTAACAAAATAGCAATATAATACTTTACTAAGCCAATAACCACTGTTTTAAAAGGCGGTCAAGGCGGGGAGACAAACAACTCAAATCCTTCCTGCCTCATGTTCTCAATCAAAATACCTGAATATATTGTATTAAAGATAAACTCAGTAAATCGAACAGTTGAATGATTTAGATGATTCGGTTGTAAAAGATAGAAACATATCAACAAATTTATGCCGTATAAAAAAACCAAACAAGAATAGAACAAAGTCAAGATGAACTAACCTAGTTGCAGTTCTCCTTTCCCTTGGACGTCATATGATTCTGCCATTCCAGGAATCACATTAATGGTAAGATTAGTTTCAGCTTCAGCCATTAATCGATCACCAATTTTCCCTCCAATCAACTACAAAAATGCCAGAACACAACAATATCATATAAAAT
>CATIWQ010228812.1:0-48393 GCA_949673415.1 Euphorbia schlechtendalii | reverse complement strand
CCATAAAATGACATTTCTCCCAATTCAATACCAAATTAGTTTCCTCACATCTAGCAAGTACTTTATCCAAATTTTCTAGACATTTCTCAAAAGAATCTCCATATATAGAGAAATCATCCATGAAAACCTCCATAATATCCTTCACATACTTACATAGCCAAAACACACCTTTGAAAAGTAGCCGGAGCATTGCACAACCCAAAAGGCATTATTCTATAAGCACATGTACCAAATGGACATGTAAAAGTGGTTTTATCTTGGTCATGTAGCTTAATATAAATTTGAAAATACCTAGAGAATCCATTAAGAAAACAGTAAAAGTGCATGACCTGATATCCTTTCTAACATTTGATCTGTAAATGGTAAAGCGAAATGGTCTTTCCTAGTGGTTGCATTTAATTTTCTATAATCTATGCAAACTCTCCATCCAATTGTTGTCTTAGTAGGAACTAAGTTACCCTTTTCATTCTAAACTACAGTAATACCTTCCTTTTTCATAATACATTGGACAAGACTGACCCATTCACTATCTGAAATCAGATAGATAATTCCTTCATCTAGCAATTTAATAATCTCCTTCTTAACAACTTCCTTCATGTGAGGATTCAATCTTCTTTGCCTTTCTATCTTAGGTTTACTATCATTCTCCAAATTAATAGAATGCATCATTATATTAGGGCTAATCCCTCTAATATCGGAAATTTGCTAACCAATACTCCTTATTCTACCCCTTATTGTCTCCAATAATGCTTCTTCTTGCAAATCAGATAACTTACTAGAAATGATAATGGGTAAGGTATTGTTGCTTCCTAAAAATGCATACTTCAAATGACTAGGTAACTTCTTCAACTCTACTAAGGGTGGTTTATCTATAGAAGGTGGTATAAGATCATTTTCTCTAACTAATTTTTTCAGTTTCAAAGGAATATTCTAAATTTTCAAGGGATTCAGATGTTGACTCTTCATGAGATGTAACATGACAAATTTCATCTACGCATGTATCAATTAAGTTATCAATCATGTAATCACCATAAAACTTATCCCATTGCATGTTATTAAACATTTTAGACACAAAATGCAATAACAAACAGATATATAAGTGAAATAAAAACAAAATATAAAAATGTACCGTTGTCTCCCAAAATTTGATCTCTAGACCGCACTTGCCTTCCCTGGCAAAAGCCCTAAAAACTTGTTCGCCACTTTTCTACTGATAATATTAAAGTTCTAAATATGAACAGGTATTGTCAATACTGCTTATCAAATAGAAAAATGATGATAACTGCAAGTATATAGTTGCGATGTAGTTTTAAAAGATATCAATCCCACATGGAAGGAATTCGATTCTATGGATCAATTAGAGTTACAGAACAAAAGAAAATAAAATAAGTTGAAGATTTTGAATGGTAGATTGATGAATGGATAGATGCATGAATAGATTAGAGAAACTGCAAAGCATATAGATATTCCCTAAGAACAAGTATAGTGGAGTAAAATATGGAAATTAATCAAGAATGTTTTATGCACTAGATAACTTCAACGAACTTGATTCTAGACGCCCAAATATCCTATAATTAACCATAGAGCAACAAATGAAATGACCTTTCTAAATCTAGGGTAAATGAATTATGACACTTATAAAAACCGAGATAGCAATAATACTATGCTTCAATACGGGTTGCTCTCACATAGCCATATTTAGCAAATTACCACACTAAAAATGTTAGCTCACTAAACAGCGTTATAATCATAGATTCAGTGATTATACACAATCTTGTTAACCCCGAAACTACTCTTAAAGTCAACTTGAAAGCATATAACCTCATTAATATAAGTGACGCAAGATGAAATACTTGTTATGCCACATAGACATATCATAAACTTTGAATTAGAAAGTATAAGTAGAAAACAAAGTAACGTTGTAAGGTATGCAAGTGAAAGCTAAAGTTGATCAAACCATATCCACTCTTTAATGGGAGTCGTCGATTCTCGCAATTCATGTGTCTACTTTGAATTCAGTCTCGACTTGTACAGAACCTCTGTTAGGATGCTATTCCTTGTGAATATCGAATAAATGAATGTTGAAGAACAAAAATCGCTCAAATTTGTGGAGAAATCTAGTGATTAAACAAGAATCAAATCACTTATATATTTTTCTCTCTAACACTTTGAACTTAGCGAAATCTATATAATTTTCACTCTCTTTGTATTATCTCACACCATCGACCTTCACCACATTTTGCACACCATCATGCATGAAATGGTTGATTTGAACCTATATTTATAGAGTGTGAAAGTTTGCATTTATCCAAACAAATAGTCATGTCCATTGCTGAAGGGTTGCATTATCTTCAATGTGATTGGATGTAAGATTCCATCCCAATCTTCAATGGATAGGCACCTTTTCGTAATTACATTATCTCTAAAAGGTGTCTCTTCATCTGATAGTTGATGGCGGTTGAGCATT
This sequence comes from Euphorbia schlechtendalii, assembly GCA_949673415.1. NCBI lineage: Eukaryota > Viridiplantae > Streptophyta > Magnoliopsida > Malpighiales > Euphorbiaceae > Euphorbia > Euphorbia schlechtendalii. The sequence goes on along the minus strand of CATIWQ010228812.1, from coordinate 45,926 downwards.
CTTATCCGCTGGTTAGAAGTTGAGAAGAGTTGATTAAATCCATTACGATTCACGAGCATGACATACATGTCACGATCGTGAATGTAAGTTAGTAACTGACTATTTGTGAAGAATGATAAGTCACGATCGCGATAGATAGTCGTGAGCGTAATTTGGCCAATCACGAGTAAGAATCACGATCATGACATGGTTGTGAATTATTTTTTTCTTCATGATTCTGTTTTGCAACTTTACTGATCTTTGACAACTTCTATCCTAAGCCAATTCCTTGTATTCCACGCATCTTTTTGCACCTTTTTCACTCTTTTTGCACAAAATTCCATCTTTAATCATTTCACTCCAAAGATTCATCGAGTTTCTACACTTGCATAAAAAATAACTACATACCACATGAAATCTTTTATATGAAGAATAAAATGACTCTAAACCACATCATTTTATGAGCAAAAATATCAAGCTAATAGTTATAATTATACACTTATCAGTCAACCCCTTGGTTAACTAGCTAAAAAGCACTCAATCCAAATACATCATATGGCGGCTGTTGTGCTTCTACGAGGCACATTGCCAAGGGTTGGTGCTAAATTTGATGGAAATGGAAGTGACACCAACTACTTTGTGATTGAGATATGCTCTGAAATAAGGGAAGGGATACCGTTGAAGAAAAAATTGATAATCAAGTTTGACTGGTCTGACTTGCCACTTGAATAGCAAAATCACAATAAGGCCCTCTTCATTAAGGTCAATATCTTTGATAGGTCCATACCCTGCATGATGGTGGATAATGGGTCAGCTCTCAACTTGTGCCATTTAAGGTGCTTCCCCATTTGGGTTTGAATGAGAACATGCTGAAGAGGTCAGATACAATCATCCAGGCCTACTATGAATCTAAGCGCAAGGTTGTGGGATCATTTACTATGGCCGTATTTGTTGGTTAATCAAGACAGTAATTGAACATGCATAGGTTGCAAGGCGGAAATAAAAAACTTAAAATTAACTTGAGGATCTCCTAAGCATGCTATGATTGATATAATCTAGGTTAAAACATTCCATAAATGCTTTTAGATTTATAAAGCATATAAAAGAAACCTAGCATCTAAAGATTAAAGCTTTACCAGTTGATGTGTGTTTGATCTCTCTTTTCGTAGTGACATTCCCTTAGAGTAATTCCGATGGCACAAGCTTCCAAACTAGGAGAGCCTCTATGACTTGATCCACATGGATCTTCACTGACCAACACAGCAAAGAGGTAGAACCCATCGATTAATAGCAGTTGCTAGACTACTTGTAAATCAACCAGAAAATCTAAAATCGAAAGCTCACTTAAACTTAGAACCTTCTAAAAGAACTCTTTAATTTATTTGGGGAAACTCATTGAGAATCTCGCACAAAAAAAGAAGAGGAGAAAGAAATCAGAGAGAAAAGGAGGTTAAAACTTTTTGATGTGTATGAATTAATGAGGCTTTGAAGCCTATATATAGGGAAAAAGGGTGAGTGATAGACTCCCCCTAAAACTCTACATGGGATGGGATAAATTCGATCCCATTTATAGCAGGTTAACCATGTGGGTAAGGATACCCGCGGCTACCACAAGGTAAGCCCTAGCGGGCTTGTTCTGTGTCACAAGTTATGGCTTACGCCCAAGTGGGCTTCCACGTAGGCTGCGCAAGTGTACCTTGCGGCAGTGCTTGTGGCTTGCAACCTCCTATCGCTCGTGGGCTGGCTTAGCATAGTAGCAGCCCATGAGCCCGTTGGCTCACGGGGCAGCCGCGCAGGCCCCACTTTGAACAACCCGTGTTCAGTTTGGGGCCCACTCACAATGGGAAAAATCCCTTGCTCACTTTATGCAACCTTTTCCCTATCTTTCCATTATATCTGTTAATTATTAATTAAATAAATTAATAATTCTTCTCACTGATTTCTCAACTTGCCTTTTCGGTACAGACCCAATCCATAGGTTCTTTACATGGTTCGATAAAGACTCAAAGTGTGTAACCTTATAGGATCCCAAAGCATAGAGCCACTAGAGGTAACCTAAACTTGGCTTCTCGCTCGGGAACCTTTAGGCTCAGTGTTCCAGACTGTTATGGAACTTGATAGCTCTAGATGATCAAATGGGCTTTCTAGCAAAAGCGTATGATCCCCCGATACTTAGATCACCATGTGCCTATGACTTGATTCGGTTATGCATTATTAACAAGTATAATACACTCCTTCCATCAGGTTAAGTACCATCCAGTTTATTAAGCTTAGATTAAGTGTCAGCTCATGTGATAGCCTTAGTGATAAGTGTATAATTAAACTTATTATCATGATATTTTCAACCATAAATGATATGGTTTTGAGTCATTTTATACTTCATATAAAAGATTTCATGTGGTATGTAGTTATTTTTTATGTAAACGCAGAAACTAGGTGAATCTTGGGAGTGAAATGATCAAAGATGGAATTCTATGGAAAAAGAGTGAAAAAGGTGCAAAAAGATACGTGGAACACAAGGATTTGGCTTAGGATCGGAGTTATAAAAAATTGACAAAGAATTATGAAGAAAAGCATGGTTCACGATCGTGACACCCATTCGCGGTTGCAACTTGTTACTCTTTATAAGAAAAAAATTACAAATCATTATTCACAATCACGACTTGTGATTCGCTGTCTCCACTTGAGACGGTTATTGGTAATCTCTTCTCAACTACCAATCACTGGACAAGAACAATCAATCACCATTAATAGTCAATCGAAAAGACACCTTTTGAAAGTCAACCAATCATGAGAAGGTGCCTTTCCATTGTGGATGTGGATGAATCACTACATCCAATCTTATTGAAGTGATGGAACCCTTCGCCAATGGACACGACTCTTCATTTGGATAGACACAACCCTTCGTACTCTATAAATAGAGTTCAAATTCAACCAATTTCATGGCATGGTGTGGGTAATAAGTAGTAGGCATTGAATGATAGTATGCGTGCATAGATAGAGAGTGAAAATATATAGATTGCGCTACATTCAAAGCCTTAGTGAGAAAAATTTATAAGTGACTCGATACTTATTTCGATCACTAGATTTCTACACAATTTTGAGTGATTGTTATATGAGTGTAATTGCAAAGCACTTATCAATAAAAGTTTTCATTCAAGAATAGCATCCTAGCGGAGGTTTTGTACTAGTCAAGACCGAATTCAAAGTAGACGTAGGAATTACAAGAATTGACAACTCACATTAAAGAGTGGATACGGTTTGATCAACTTTAGCTTTCACTTGCATACCTTACAACTTTACTTTATTTTCTTCTTATACTTTTTATTTCAAAGTTTATGATATGTCTATGTGCCTTAAGTATTTTTTCTTGCGTCATTTATATTAAGCAAGTTATATGCTTTCAAGTTAACTTCAAGAGTGATTTTGGGGTTTAATAAGATTATGTATAATCACTGGATCTGTGATCATAACGCTGTTTAGAGAGCCAACATTTTTGGAGTGGTAACTTGCTAAATGTGGTTATGTGAGATCGACCCATACTAAGCATAGTAATATTGTTATCCAGGTTCTTATAAGTGTCATAATTCATTTACCCTGGAATTAGATAAGTCATCTCATGTGTTGCTTTGAGATGAATTACTGAATATTAGGGCATCTAGAACCGTATTTGTTGAAGTTATCTAGTGGATGAAATCTTCTTGATGATTTTGCATGTTTTTCTCTACTATACTTGTTCTTAGGGAATATCAATATAATTTACATCTTCTCTAATCTGTTCATGCATCTGTCTATTCATTAGTCTATCATCAAAACCCTCAAACACAAATTATCTTATTTCATTTATTCCGTAACTCTAGTTGGTCTTTAGAACCGAATTCCTTCTTTGTGGGATCGATATCTTTTAAAGCTACATCGAAACTATATACTTGCAGTGGTCACCATTTTTCTATTTGATAAGCTACATCGAAACTCATATTCGTATTTTGAACTTTTATCTTATCGCTAAAAAGGTGAGGAACAAGGTTTTTGGCACTAGTACCGAATATGAGCCTATCAGAATGAATATAGTCAAAACCTTGCGATCACGTAGCTATCCTGGAATTAGACTTGTTCAAGAAGAACGCCACTCAGCGGTTTTGTATCTTAATGGACTAGAAACCCATTCCATCAGTCGTATACACTAATCAAAGGTTTATGAGTGTGTTACTTCAACAAGGGGACCTGAGGTAAATCTCCGTTATATTACTATATCAAGAGCGATGGATCCCATCTTGACTACACAGCATACCAACATGTGATTATAGCTATACCAGTAATCACCCGTGTCATCCTAATCTCCAGGGTATGAATAAGTATGACCCAAAGTATAACAAGTCCTACATAAGGTAACCGGTATCTCAGGTCTGAGGATACTAGTTCTGCTACAACAATAAGACATGACATCAACATATGGATATAATTATTTTTGAGTGTCTGTCTTATGAAAGTCTCCAATGTATTACCCGAATACATCCATATGAAACTCAAGGTACCACTTTCAGCTCGTGAGATTGGCCGCTTAGAACTAATCCAAGGAGTAAGCCTACTATGAGAGGACAACACGGAGAGATAGGTCAAGAACGCGCTGGATGAGAGGCATGGTCCACTGGGGTGTTTTAAAAGTACCGGGTCGGGGATCCGGAAAAAGTTTGGTAGAGAAAGAGAAAAATTTTTTAGATTGGTCAAACCCAAATCCTCCATCTCTTAGTGTAGAGTTACCACCTGGATTAGCTCTTTTTAGGAATTACAGTCCTATGAGGCTTAACATACGAGGGATGGCCCACTAAGACACAGAGATTCAGGTTTGGGATAAGTTGTTTATTTCTTATTGGATTACATTGAGAATATTCCGAACCGGTGTGGTTGGTGCCTTCTTTACCCCCGATTGGTGATGACTTTGGCCATCCTTCATGGCGTCGTGTCCTCGCGGGGTTGTCCATTTCTTTCTTCAGAATCCCTTGGTGCTTGATACCCCTTGTGGGCAGGTTGACTGTTTCTTTCTGCGACGTCCCTATTATAGTCGGTAGCCATTTCCCTCTTCGGCTATGATTATCGTGTGCCCCTTGGAATGATTGGAGATAGGTGCCTAAATTTGTTTCAAAGGTGACCATAAATTTCCTTAGTAGGATATTGACTTGTTCCATGTGATAAAATGGAGGAGTGTAATGTCAATATATTTTATGTTGAGCGTTTTAATTATTTGATTGAGTTTATGCGAAGCAAAATTTTTTCCCCTTCAACAAAATATTAAAACATGATGAATAAATGAGTTTAATGAAAATTTGGGATGTCCTGAAGACCGCTCCATTGTTTTAGGAGGCTTTTGTAATGCAATGTTGACTTTAGGCTTGAGTAGGCCATCATCTTTCTTTGTGTTTGCAAATTCCCCAAGTGGTGGTGGATTTTCTTGCATATTGGGATGGGGTTGCCCCAGTTTAGCATTGTCTTTACCTGTAGATGACATGATGTTTATGTTATGTATGCGTGATTTTATGAATAATATTTATCATATGATGTATGTTCATCTATTGTAGGTGTTGTGGGCTTCGTTCATTGAAGAGCCTTCTCTTATGCTAGTGTATGGTTGCCCCTAGGATTTATCTTGTTAAGGATTCCATAGATGATTTCCTCAAAGCGACGATCATGGGTTCATTGAATCAGATTCATTTTCAGAGCTTGCATCTAGTTTGAGGAAGATCTAGATGAGTTGTTGACCATGCATTGTGTTGGCGATGATCGCTTGGAAGCCATTTGCCTAAAGTGTTGTAGGTATATAATGCCACGTACCATTCCAAGGAGGAGATGATGAATTTGATATATCTTTGGTTTTAATTTCTGCATAGATCGCCCTTGCGGGTTTTCATTCTATCGAACCTTGTCTTAATTTTTTCCTAGACCACCCTTTCATGTTTTCAATCCAACAGACTCGTTTTTCTTTATTTTTACTTTTTTATTATTTTTTTGGATGTTTACTTGCGATATTCTACCATTGGCATTTAAGCAATCAAAATAAGCATATGCATAAAGATTAAGCAAAAATGATAATTCCTTTATGAACTTAATAGGGGTATAAATGTTTCAAATGATTTGACTCCCGCCATTGATTAACCCTCTCAAGTTTTCTAACCAATGTACTTCTCACGATGTCCAAAATTTTGCCTAAGCCGCCCATTTTGGGTTTTCAACTCAATGGACTATTCTTTTTCTATTTTAAAAAGAGGCCCTAATTTTTGCTCAACTAACCGAGTGCTAATTGACATGCTAATTACAAATTTATTTTTTATTGGTACTACTTTTTAACAATTTATTTCTTTCACCTATGCGTGATAGCAATTGTGTAAGACTTGGTTGATTTGGTAGATCAGCCACCGTCCATTTCCATGACCTCAATTGTTGCCTCGTTCAACGTTTCTGATCGGTTGGTTGGTGCTCATGCCACTTTGAGATGTATGTGATGATGAGTCTTGATCATCAATGTTTCCTTTTGAGTTCAACTGTTCTCCAATGATAGGTGATATGTCGGAGATCAGATCCGATAGCTTGATTCCATCGATGGTGAATGATTTTCGTTCAATGATGTTCCTTTCGTAATGTAGTGATTGGCCCATAAGTGTTTGTGGGCTATGTGATGAAGTTGTTGACGTGTTCAACTATTTGCCTCCATCTTTTTATCTTTGACATTACGCCGGTGGTTTGACCTCAATTTGCTTTGTTGACATTTTGGTCTTATTCTGGCTTTGATCATTTTGATCTTTGTTTGACTAATTTAGTAGTCGGTGGATGTTTCATGCTTGGTGATCTTTCTATCAGTCTTACATCTTTGTAGGATGAAGAAAATGCTATCACGCATTGTTTAAGTACATGTGTTTATCTCTCGCTTTCCCTCAAGAGTCAAATCATTTGAACTTGTATGGGATTCATTTATACCCAAATTAATTTCATAACATGATGTGTCACATGTGCTAAAAACATTATGTATACGCTTATGAGATTGCGTGATGTCAATCAATATAGTATCAAGCAAGCAAGTAAAGTTCAATTTATTCAAAAATTCAAAAGCCTTATGGGAAAAGTAGCTAAAATCTAATTTATTACATCATCATCCATGGGTTATTCTTCGGTACTAGTGCCCCCCCAGATGTGTCCATGGATTCAAAGTGATCCATCCTATCTACCTTCCCAAACACTTTTTGATAGCTCGAGAACATGTTCAACCCAAACTTGTTCCTGTATGATGGCAGTGTGCCATCTAGAAGCTTGGTTATCATCTTTGGTAGGGTTAAGCGAGCCCGAAGCCTGACCTATCTGGCCATCCAACATGCATAGTAAAATTTGAAGCTCTCACCCTACTCTTGCCTTATAGCCTCTAAATTTGCATTATAGTTTCCATTTGAGAGTTGAAACCATAATGCCCCATCATAGCCTAAGCAAGGCCATTCTAATCAGTAGCTATGTCCAACGGAAGGTGGCTGTATTATTCATTGACTGGGTGGACCAAGGTGATGACAAAGAGCTTAGCCATTATCCATTCACTCACCCTTAATGCCCTCACCACCATTTGGTAATGCGTTGGGTGAGCATGTAGGTCGCCATATCCTACATACTTTTCAAACTACGGCATTGCGAAGTTTGGGGGTAAGCTTTTTTCATCCCTGATTATCGGTTGCACCGAGCATGGATTCATGAGATGGCCGCCGAGAGTGGCCAAGAACTGTTACCCTAATTCCACCATTCCTGGTTGTTGGAGGATGGCATTCCCTACTCTTGGATAAGAGCTATATTGCCCCTGGGGAAATACCACAAAATTGGGTAGTTGAGGTGCCTGGAACTGTGAGGCCAATGACGTACTCTAACTAGGAATAGGTTATTGGGTCATTCCTAGATAAACAAGCCTTGGTGCGAACGTTGGCTGGCCAAGCTGCTCTAGGAAGAATTGGTTCTCGGATTGCTGCTAGAAAGGATTGGCGAAGTTAAATCCTAGCTGGCCAATTTAAGGCTAGTGCTGATTGAGCTGACTTTGCCCTGCCCCGAACTGGTAAAAGGTGATAGGAGTTGGGTGTACCGAATGAGAGGTGCCAGGTCCCCCTATTCTAGGGTGATTAGTAGGACCGTCATTGTTAAGGGTAGCCCCTGGGTTGGACCTCCCAGCATGCTAGCGAATAAGTAATGCTAGTTATTCGTTGTTTGCAAAGGCGTTCAAGGAAGCTACAATCTCGATGCTCACTAACAATTGATGTGTCTGCTAAGAGTCCTGTCTTGTGAGGGAGGGGTGATCCTCCTCCGCAACTCCATCTTATGGATCGACCATGCTATCAAGATTCGACGTCCCTCACTAAACCAAATCTGAATGTGCATCTTCACTTGAGACAGTGTATGGAACCCCCTCCAGATTAGCCACGATTGGAGAAATGCGAACAAGGTGGTGAGAAGGCCTTTTCCAAGCTAAGATACACAAGTAGAAGATCAGATCATGCATTTGAGATTCATGACATGATTCATGATGAGGATAATGCGTGAGATGTTTAATGTTATGGCTGCATTCACAAGGGGTTAGCATGCCATGATGTGAGATAAATAATATGTTTGTCAATCCATTTAAAATAAATAAGTTAATCGATTTTATAAAAATAAAAACAAGTGGAAATGAAAATCCAACACTTGGGGTTGGATTTGAGATATATATGATGTCTGTGTGACATTGTAATATGAGTGGTGTAAGTGAGGTGACCAAGTTACCCATATAGTAATAGGTCAATATTTTGAGATTTCATACTATGACTAGATCTCATGGAATGAAGAGGTTAAAATTATTTCGGGTAAGCAGTGCAACATACCTTGATGAAATCGAATAAGATGAAAATAATCAATGTGTGTCGCTATTGAATGAATGATTTGGTTAATTTTCCCAATTAGGGTGGAGTTTTGGATGCTTGTGTGGTCATCGTTATTTGAGGGTATGTGGTGATGTATGAATCATTGCCCCGTGTGGGTGAATGGTTCGGGTATTAGGTGTACACCCTTGAGGATTGGTAATGTAAGATTTTTGAAATAAGTTCACCACGTGTGGGCTTAGATTCGGATGTCAGCAAGGACATCATGTGATGTAGGAAAAATAGTTTGGGTAGGTATTTGTCCCATTTGGGCTATGTAGTATATGTGATTGCCATGTGTGGGCTGTGAGTTGGATGTCGAGTGGACATCTCATAGGTAATTTGTGGGATATATTAGTGCCCCTTGTGGGCAAAGTGTTGGATATCAAGTGGACATCACGCATTAAAAGAAGGTATGTTTGCCCTGTACGGGCTAATAGCTAGATGTTAAGTGGACATCTCGTTGAAAAGGGGTAAGTGATTTTTCTAATTGGTTCATGTTATCCTAGGGTAACACGATCTTGAGTGTCATCTAATACTAAGTGTGTGCGATGCTGAATTGGTATCATGATGATGAGAAGATGCAATGTTACATTGTTTTAACATTATAAGTGTGTGCGTTTAAGTGTCTACACTAATTCGTGGTTAGCATGTCATTTGTACAATAATAAGTTCGTAGCACAAAGCATGTAACGTCCCAACTTCCAACCATACAACTCCCACACGTAGGGTTTTTGGCTAGTCTCTATCCTAAGTTTGGTTCATCTTAGTACCATGAAGATACTAAGGAGTGCACCTGCAAGTAAAATAAAATGCATGGTCGTTTGTTGGGTAACATCCTAGGGAAAATACCTATTGTTTATTTACATGAGGTTTGTAAATGGGTTGTTGATGTAGAAGGTTCTTGTTGCACTAAAATACACTCCAAGCCTCTAACGAGGGAGGTACATGCGATATGGCAACAAGTGCTCCAACCACTCAAGTACTATCTTTTCTCAGGGAGGTAGATTAGTACAAGAGAAAGCTTCGCTGTAATAGGATACCTTAAACTTACTGGCTAATACCCTCTATTGAAATGCGAATTTATGAATATATCATTATTAAGAGAATATGGAACAATGTGATCAATAATTTTCGGCACTTATCCAAAATCTAAAACCCTTAAAAATAAGTTGTTAGAAAAAATCCCCAGTAGAGTCGCCACTGTGAGTGGACGACACGGAGCGATGGGCCGAGAGCGCGCTGGATGAGAGGCGCGGTCCAAAGGCGTGTTTTAAAATTACTAGGTTGGGGACCGGGAAAAAGCTTTGCAGAGAAAGAGAAAACATTTTTGGATTGGTCAAACCTGAATCCGCCATCCCTTAGTGTAGAGTCACCACCTGTATTAGCTCTTTCGAGGAATTGGAGTCCTATGAGGCTTAATGTCTGGGGGACGGCCCACTAAGACACAGAGATTCGGGTTCGGGATAAGTTGCTTATTTCTTATTGGATCACATCATATTACATCTATAGAAAACTGTATTTCTTAATTATGCATATTCGCACTTATGTCGTTTTTGAGTTTATAATGTATGATTTGACATGTATACGGTAAGCAGTAAATCCATACATAAAGCAATAAATAAATGCAGAAAAGTAAATATTAAAAATTACAAAACCTCGGGGGGATGTAACCGCCTGCCTAATCTATTAATTACATTTCCCAAAAATAATTAAAATTGCCATAACCGAAGGAAAATAAAACCTAGGCATAAATCTAACCTGCATCCATATGGGTTAGCATAGGGTATATCACAACAATTACACATTTGATTGATTTAATTTCGGTGAGGCCCTGTGTGGCCTAATTAAAACAAATGATGATTAAAAATTCTTATTCAGAAATAAAATGATTCATTTTATTTACAAATATGTTGGTAATTTTTTATTAATAAAAATGACCGCATGGCAAAGTGTGAGGCCTATTATCTGGGAATAATTTTATTCCCTTCGTTGGGGGAATTCTAACGTGAATTTTCATTAATAGAAAAGAAGGAGAATAAATGTTACATTGATTTACATAAAAGAATAAATCAAAATTATTCTTAGGTCATCATTTAAAATAAATAGAAACATCAAAAGAAACATGAGATAACAACTCTATAAACTCAAAGGCTTATCCTTCCGGCGTGAATTTACTTCGGCATATCTGTATGATCCCCGAGAGCGTTCCTTGTTCATTTTTTAGTTGGTGTTTGTATGGAAAATAAGTATTTATTTATCCAAAAGATAATTACACTCGGGCACTAAATTTGTTTTAGGCCCGAGAATATCTGAGGATTTTTGTGAAAAAGATGGAAAAAAATTATTTGAAAATAATAAAATTCGGGATCCAAACATGTTTTTGATATGAATATAATCAAAGAAACCTTAAAAAATGTAGAAAAAGTTGGAATTATTTTTCTAGAAAAATATTATTCTTTTTGTAACAATTTCGACGTCGTTGTCGAGAGAAAACTATTTTTTTGTGAATTTTTTCGGTTCTCTATACTGAAAATTTCACGAATATTTATAGGCAAAAAAACCTGAAAAATACAAAAGGAAACATATTTTGGGGAGGCTCGTCAGATTCCGGCGAGCCTCGCCAGAATTTCTAGCAAGATCGTTTCGCGATTCCTGAATTTTTTGTGATTTTTTTAATATTTAAATATATTTTTTATTTCTTGAAAATATAAATAAATTAATTTTTACCAAAATCTAAATTTTAAAGTCTTAAAAAAATAATTGAAGTCTTTAAAATAAATTGGTGACGAGGAACATTCCCATTCGGGGATTTCCAGATAATAAAAAATTGTGTGATTCGAGGATAAAAATCCTGAAAAGCCATCATCATTGAACGCACGAGTTGGTTCAAAATCTCAAGGTCACACCTACACATGCTAGTCTATCCACTCCATTGATGTCTAGTCTCAACAGAACTATGACTAGGGATAGTTAGACTATTCATAGTAACACGTATATGCAATTCTCACTCCACATAGCTCTCACTATGTCCTTGCACTTTTACGTTATGAATTAGTCACAAACTTTGTTTTTCGTCAATGCGCGTATACATATCCAAACATATATGACACCAGCGAGATACAATAAAAAGAAGCACTAAAAAGTAACAAAGATGCATTTGATTATTATTAATAATTCAAAACTGTTTGTACATTATAGCTAATAAAGACATATCGCCTAAATTGCCTCCAGGGCATACATCATGTATAACAGTATCGGTGAATGGGTTGAATTTCATAGTGCTGGATAAACCAGTCTCTTACTCCCTACTGTTAGGTAGGCCGTGGATTCATGCCCTTGGCGGTGTCCCCTCAACACTCCACTAGAAGATTAAGCTGGTTCGTTAAGATAAACTAGTAATTGTAGAGGCGGAGAAGGAATAAGTGATGGTGGTGGCAGCTTTCGCCAAGCAAGGGCCTAAAGGGTTAAGGGTGGCTAGGATAAGACAAGAAGGAGAGAAGAAGAAGAGAATCCCCATGGGTACCGCTATTTCTCGGCGGGTTTGAAGAGAATCAAGAAGAAACAAGGGTTTGTTCCTAGGAAGGGACTTGGAAAGCATCACCAGGGCATGGTAGAGGCCATCAACCCACTTCTTTTAACTCCCAGAGTTGGATTGGGATTTACCCCGAGGTACAAGATCTACAAGCACAAACGACCATCCTTCTACAATATGGTTAGCATGTGCACTATCGAATGGGGTAAACAATACCTGGGGGATAGCGAGCCAGTGCTAGTAGGTGGAGAGACTATGCCAGGATTTGAGATTTTTTTGGATGGGTTCGATTTCCTGAAGGAGAGTATGCTGGATTCAATTATCGAGTCTATGGATGGCTTAAAAGAAGTTGAGTACCCGAAAGAGGTTGTTATGGAAGAGGGAGTGCAGGTTGTGGCTCCGGAAATGGTAGTTTTTGCGTCCAAGGATAAGGGAAAGACAAAGATGTTTGTTGAAGACGAACCTAAATCTGAACCCATCGAAGATGAGGTCCAGGATGCTATCGCAGCTCTCACCAAGGCCCTGGTTATCATGATGAAGAACAAAGAAGGAGTTTCCAAAGAACAGCTAGCTGCAGCGCAGAGGTCATCACCAAAGTCGCTACCAAGGAGAAGAAGACCGTCCTTGCTGGGCCCATTCTTGAGGAGCCGGCCACCTTGATGAAAGAAGACCTCCGCATGTGGAGGAGAATGATGCTAATGATGTAATTTTTAATATCGCAAATGTTTTTATGTTGACAACTCTACCTAGGAGGCATTTCAATCAATGAATAAGAACTTTGCTTACTTGTATAATGCTTCACCAGATGGCAACATGCATTTTCATGATCATCCGCATAATGTTTTTAGCATAACTGGTACCTCTTTGCATGAAATCAATTTGTGTAAGGATGAATCACCTAAAATGGTGATGATTTCAAGTGATAAGACTCTTAAGGAAGAATGTGAGATACAAAATGTACTTAGAAAACACGTGGTACATTTGCCTGGTCATATGAAGTCATGCCTGGGGTTGATAGAGAAATCGCCAAGCATGAAATCCAAACCGATCCATGAGTCAAACCAGTCAAGCAAAAGCTGCAAAGACTACGACCTGGATGGGCTGAGAAGGTGAGTAGAAGTAGCCAAGTAGATAGAAGACAAATTTTTGGAAGTGGTAGACTATCCCACCTGGCTAGCTAACATCATCCTGGTTGCGATGAAGGATGGTAAGGTTCGGGTATGTGTGGATTTCCGAGATTTGAACAAGGCCTCACTGAAAGATGACTTCCCCCTACCTCATATAGATGTCTTAGTAAACAACGCCGCTTGGGCTACTATGTACTCATTCATGGATGGCTTCTCAAGGTGTAATCATATCCTGATGGCTATTGAAGACAAGATCAAAACCGCCTTCATCACTGAGTGGGGGGTTTATTGCTACAAGTCATGCCTTTTGGGTTAAAGAATACCGAGGTAACTTATCAAAGAGCCGTAATGGCCCTACCACATGACTTAATCCACAAGGAAGTAGAAGTGTAAGTCGATGATATGCTAGTCAAGTCCAACACTCGAGAAGAGCATCTAGCAACCCTTAATTGGTTCCTTACTCGAATTGAGAAGTACAACCTCCGCCTGAACCCAAAGAAGTGCATTTTTGGGGTCACATCGAGAAAGCTATTGGGGTATATATAAGTCAAAGGGGCATGGAAATGGACCCAGACAAGAGCCTTGCCATCAGGGAAATGCTTATACCAAAGACAGAGAAAGAGGTGCGGTCGTTCTTGGGATCCTTGCAATCTATCAACAGGTTCATCGCTTGCTTGACTACCATCTGCGAGCTAATCTTCAAGCTTATATGGAAATAACAACTGGTTGTATGGAATGACCAATGATAGATTGCATTTGAAAGGATCAAACACTCTTATCCTGAAGCCTCCTATTCCAGGGCACCCCCTTATTCTGTACTTGGCCATTAAAGAATCCTTTATAGGGGCAATGCTAGTGGAAAAGTCTGATGATAAAAGGGAACATGCGATAAGGTTTACCCCATGAAGTACTTGTGCCAATCTCCACACTAGTGGGTAAACTTTCTTGGTTGTTGTTACTCCTTTCCAAATTTGGCATCAAGTACATCACGAGGAAAGTCATCAAAGGCCGAGCGGTTACCAAGTTCTTTGTCAATCAGGCGATGGACTCTAATTACGTGGAAAACTTGGAGTTCTCGGACGAACAATTATTTGGTAAAGGAAATGAAGAAGGAGTGGACTATGTACTTTTATGGTGCCATGAACCTCTAAAGGGGTAAGCCTAGGTGTAGTCTTGATCACACCATAAAATGAAGTCATCCCATTGTCCAAGCGCTTGGAATTCTTAGTCATGAATTACGAAGCAGAATATGAAGCTTGTTTATTCAGCTTAGAAACACTAAGAAGGGTCAGGGATAAAGAAGTCTCGGTCATCAAAGATTCGTTGGTTATGTGGTAAGTGACCGGTGATTTGTAGATTAAGGAGGAATCACTTCGCCCCTATTTGGAAGTAGTCTAGGTAGCATGCGCTAAGTTAGATAAATGCATCTTCTGTCATTTGTTGCAAGAAGATAATCAAATGGTGGACTCCTTAGCCACTCTAACCTCTATGTGGGAAGAGCCCCAGATCCAACCCATTAAACCATTAGTTCTTAAATTGGCCAAGGAGCCTTATTATTGTAGAGCGGTGGCGGTTGATGAAGATTCAGACTCCGGCTGCTAGTACTTAGATATCATCTGATTCTTGAGGTATATGGTTTATCCTAAGGAGGTGACATACTCCGAGCGCACTTCCCTTCATCGCTTAGCCGTCTAGTTCTGGTTTCTTGATAATTAATGATCTATTCCGGCGTACTCTAGAAGGTTGGTTGCTCCGCTACTTGAACGAAAAAGAGGCCTTGCTCAGAATCAGCAGCATGCACACAGATGATTGTGGACCACATATGAATGGCTTAGCTCTGGCAAAGAAAATCTAGCATCAAGGATATTATTGGACAACTATGGTCGCAGATTGCATCACAAAGGTTAACAAATGCCATGAATGCTAAATCTGTGGAGACCTTAGTCATTTGCCTCCCTCGGATCTCCACAACTTATCTATTCCTTGGCCATTCTCAGTGTGGGGGATCGACATAATTGGACAGATTCACCCTTCCTCCAGTAATGGCCATAGATTTATTATAGTGGCAGTCGATCACTATTCTAAGTGGGTGGAAGCCGAATCTTACTCCAATATCACCGCTAAGAAAACGACAATGTTCATAGAGAAGCACATCTTCACCCGTTATGGGATCCCTCACCATATCGTCTCAGATAATGGAGTTCAATTCCAAGGGGCAACGACGGAGCTTAAAGAGAAATACGGTATTGAATATCACCTCTCTTCACCATATAGACCATAAGCCAATGGGGCAATTGAAGCGGCTAACAAATCCATATAGGAAAAACTTGAGTAAGATGGTGACTACTTATCGAGACTGGGCAGATAAGTTACCCTTTTCGATCTGGGGTTACAGAATGAGAATTCGAACCCCCACAAATCAGACAGCTTTCTCACTAGTATACAGAATGGAGGCATTCTTACTAGTAGAAACAGAGGTGTTAACTTTAAGGATAGCCCTGGAGGCCAAGTTAGGGGAGTTAAAATGGGCTAGAGCTAGGTTCGAACAGCTTAACGTGATTGATGAGCACCACCTCAAAGCCTTGGATCACCTACAAATGTATCAATAAAGGATGGCCATGGCATACAACAGTAAAGTCAATCACCAGAGGTGACCCCTAAAAGTAGGAGACTTAGTGCTGAAGTAGCTGAGGCCTTCAAACATGAATGTCAAAGGGAAATTCAAGCCCAACTAGGAAGGTCCATTCATAGTCAATAAAGTTCTAAGCAAAGGAGTAGTCAAGATCATGGATATGGATGGAAACAAATTCATCAACCCGATCATTCAAGATAGGCTTAAGCGCTACTACATTTAGGACAAGAAACAAAACAAAAAAGCAATAAAAAAACACAAAAAAGATATATGTAAATAAGCCTATCAACTAAAACTCTATTGGTTAAGCAAAAATTAGGGCCTTTTTTCGCAAATTAAGAAAGTTTGCTGAGTTGAAAACCTGAAAGGGTGATTCAGGCAAAACTTAGGACAATGAGTGACAAATAAATTCATTAGTTAGAAACCTGAGAGGGCTAGCTAATAATAGGAGTCAGATCACTCGAAACATTTGTACTTCGATTTATTTCATCAATAAAGATATCAGTTCTTGCCAAAAAATATTTATGCATATGTTTATGGAAATGTATGAATACCAATGGTTGAAATGTCATAAGTAACAACAAATATCTTACAATGCAATTAGTTCAATAGTTTGTACTTAGGAAAAGAAAAGATAAATAAATCCAATAGAATCATACTACACTGGTATATTCTAAGCAAAAGTCTATTAGTTTTCATTTTTTTTTAAAAAAATAGCATCATTCTCGATAAGTCATCAAGCTGGCTCTACCCCACCATAAGGGCTCAACCCATCTTCCTACCTCGACCATTTGTGCATCACCCAAGCCTACCGCTCAAGGTCTGTCAGAGACCTAATCACTCCTAACCACCCATGATAGAATTTTTCAATCTTCGTAGTCTTAGTCACCCCATAATCAAGGTGAGAAAACTAGGTGTGCTGAACCCACAAAATAGGTAGACTATTTGCTAAGAGTGATGCCACTCAAAAACTGGGGAAGAGCATATGCTATGCGGTATCCTCTAGCACCTCCTGTACTGCCTGCATATGCAGTTAGGTGAGTAAAATGTAGAGAGGTATAAGCCCATCAACAGGATCCCATCCTCATGCATCAAGACTGCCACATGAGTAATCACCCACCAGGGGCAAAGCCAGCGAACCCTGTCATCAGAAAGTTGACTAAAAATCTAGATCCAGTCCTACTCGATTCATCAATATATTATCAAATACTCAAACTACGTGAACCACTCACATTGATCTTGTGAACATTATTGATATATTTCATCCCACTCTTATGATCAAATAACCAAATTTGAATCTTTAAAACTACTCACCGTGGTTGATAAAACTTGTTATAAAAAGGAATTGCATTTTTTGAAAATTTTAACACAATCCTCGGGTATAAGAACTTGACAATATCAATAAATTACTTTGAACAACACAAAAAATAAGAGAAAGAAACTAAGTGGCTGGAAAAGGAAAAAATTCTTCTTCCCAATAGTACTTGGTGAACATAATCCTATATTTCAAAACAGATCCATGAAAACAATGCATAATAAAATTTTCAGCTAATAGTATTGATACGTGTTAAATCAAAACCAACATTCAGAAAATAAGCTACAAACAAACAAATGAATCATATAATCAAGTAGGAGGCTGGACATAATTTCCTTCATCTATCTTAAACATATAAATTAATAGAGGACCATATGAGATGATACCTTCTATAAGTAGGATCCACATCTCCAATACCCTATAGTATATAGATCACCATATTATAGAAGATGAAGTGCGCAAGAGAAAAAGAAATAAGAAAAACCTAAGCTAAATTCAATGCTAGGAATAGAAAGATGAGGAGGAAAAGGAGGAAAAGAATAGAAAAATGTGGGCTGATACATCATCGCCTTCTTCAATAGTGTATGATCCTCTTTTGTACCTCAATTTTCCTCTATAGCCTCCTTTGATTAGGGATTCGTTTCACTCCCTACCACTGAATGGATTCTCATTTCCGAGATTGAGCTCTTTGTTTAGCGACGACAAAGTAGAGGATCATGTAGAGAGAAATGGAGGTGGAATTTACCATGACAGCTATGGGGGAGACGGTGATACGAGTGAGTTTCGGATTGAGTTGAGATATTATACTGGTTTCAGGGAAGAGGACGAAGAGATGGAGAGGAAAGGGTGACAATTTGTGATTTATAAACTATTTTAATGAATTTTTAATTTTTAATTTTTTTATTATTTTTTCCATCAATTAACAAGTGGGAGATTTTCCGCCCTTCAACTTTTCACTATTTACAATGTTTTTCGCAACTTTTAGATGGAGAGTGTTGCAATGAAAGTTTATTTGGTCTATAAACATTTCTATTGCAACATTTTTTGGAACACTTTTTATAATGTGTTTCGAAAAATCCTTTTTTCTTCAAAAATCACAACACTTTGATGCAACACAAGTCATTCTGGTTACAACATGCCATCTATGGCGTAGTGATAATAGCCAACAGCCGGAATGAGGCAATGGGTCCAACCTGTAAATAAACTCCGACAACCAGAGTAGAGCCACCATGTAAGGCCAGGTAATGTGAGCCCTAGTAGCCTTGACACACCACTCTAGCATGACATCGATCGAAAACCCTCCAAGAGATAGTGGATGAGCAAGAAAGGGCACCATGGAATCCAAATTCCATAGATTCCAAAGGGTAGCTTTAGCACCAAAGCGGTAGGAGGGGAACGCTATGGGAAAAGCCCGGGGACACG
Organism: Euphorbia schlechtendalii; assembly: GCA_949673415.1. NCBI lineage: Eukaryota > Viridiplantae > Streptophyta > Magnoliopsida > Malpighiales > Euphorbiaceae > Euphorbia > Euphorbia schlechtendalii. The sequence continues at coordinate 27,004 of CATIWQ010228812.1, read as the reverse complement.
GGATCCCAAGGATGGCTTGATATTCCTCAATCATCGAGCAAAGCTCTTGATGAGAAAATTGAAAGACATGAGCGATCGGATCCCAAAATGAAACTACAATCCTAACTAAAGCCGTATTCATGGGGTGAAACGTGAGATATTGAAGCCCCCATAAGCTAAACCGCTCGAGTTTCTTCAAATCAGGGTTCTTCAATGTGCATAGGAAATACTGAAGTTGTGGGTTATGGGTTGCCATTTGAAGAAAAGTAGAAAAGAAAGAAAAGTCTAGAATCTGGATGCAATGTCATTAATAATTTGGTGATATCGTTAATGATATGGTGTAATATCGTTAATGATATTGCAACGTCATTAACGATATTGTGATATCATTAATTATATGGCTTTTCTAGAAGTTTTCCTATATCTATTAGTAGATTAGATTTTGTCATGTGGTTAACGATATGACAGCTACAGTAGCTAATCGAAGGCGTCATCTTGATGAAAAGTCAGTTTACTAGTTAATTTTGGACTGAGAAATTTACTAGGATCTTTTGTTAGGCATTGGAATCACAAAAATCATCATATCAAGCAAAATGAAACATTGCCATAGAGAAGGCAAAAGAAATTCAACTTATTCAATCAAATTCAATAAACATGGAAAACAAAGATTGTGCAAAAGGCGTTAATTGTATCGAAACTTCTGTAAATTTATCCCTACATCAAATAAAGAAAGTCTAAACAGAGGAGGAATCCCAATCATCCTCTATCCCATCAATGTGACAATCAACCTCCACATCCCGGCTACCCGATCTCCCCCGGTACATGCTAGAGCAAGAGGAAGCCCACTGGTGTATCCTGGACTAGCTCCCAATAGATGTCGTCAAGTGCGTGAACCTTTGAGTCTGAGCCAGCTATCACTCCAAATCCTTAATTCTCATATGCTGAGTCCTCACACGATCCTAGGACCTCAAGTAGTTTTGGTTCTCTAGAGAAATCAAGGCCTGCAGTGGATAGCATGCATCATAACATAATCATTCACAAAAATGTCAACATATGACAAATAAGCATACACATCATCTTAAAAACCCAACATGAATACATAAATAGTGCACATTTTGTGAAAATTAAATAGAATTACCTCGACCACCCCATTCTGCGCAATGATCATGTTATAAGCAGACAAGTAGTGGTGAGCAAGTATCTCAGCATCAGCCCGGGGAACCTGCCATGATGAAATGAAAGTCAAGACAAGAACTGGTAGAACTTAAAATCAAACTTCAAAGGAAAGAGACTCATGTGGGTGGTATCCTGAGGGGTACAAGATAGAGTATGCAGACTCGAAGGTAGCATATTCTCCTGTCGCTCCCCCACCCTCACCATCAACGAGAAGGCGGTATCCAGATGGGTGGTGAGGTGACCCTCCATGAACCCATGGATATGATACATCCGATCTTGTGAATTAGCCCAGTGTGCTCGGGCCCTCTTCCCCAGACTAGCTTGTTTAAAAAGGTAATGAATACACAACAAGCACAATAAAGATTTAAAGAGGATCAAGTCAAAGATGATTCATACCCCTGAAGAGCCCACACCGTCACCTCTGTGACCTCCGCTACCAGCAACACCATCATGGCCACCGCTATCACCGCCCACCTCCGTGACCCCCACTACCAGCACCATCACCGCCGTGGCCTCCATTACCGGCACTGCCTTCATGACCCAGACCACCATCGAGACCGTCATCTTCGCCACCTCCGCCAAGGTTGACCTCCTCATCCTTGTAGTTTGAAATGGCTTTGCCCACCATCTTTATTACCTTCTAGCGATGCCAGTCCTCAGCATCATTAGGCCATATAAGAGGGTAAGGAGGCAAAGGTAACCGTAAGTGTGCTAGGTAGTCTGTGCCAACAAAAGGGGCCGCTTCGCCATTCCCATCCAAGAAAGTGGCCTGATCTGTCTCTCAGGTGATCTTCAGGTTAGGCCAGAACACCCCGGTAGGAGGATGAGGAGGAAGTGCCAGCCTGCCCATCATCATGGTCCTCCAACCCCAGACCCTTTCTCCAAAGTACCACTCCACGGAAAGGGGACACTCAATCACTAGCTATTGGTCATCCATGGCTATCCACATGGATACCACCTCATCTCGATTCAGCACGGCAATCTAGGGGTCAAAGTTAACCTACGATAAGAAGAGAATACATTTTTACAACAAGATTATCAAAATAAAAAATAATAAAAATGCTCAAAGAAGTAACTGGATACCTGCTCGATCGTAAAGTACCAGAGGCACTCCTTGTGTTCGGTCCACCACTTGCAAAGACCATTGATTCATTGACACTAGATGGCTAGAAAGTGCTCACTAGGGACTGGGTTGGTCTTGAAGACCAGGTGAGGGAGGATATGGTGCTCGAAGGGCCACACCTACAAAAAGGAGCCAAAAGTCAAACAAAGTAGTAATAAAAACTTTTTACTCTTAAATTGGAGATGGAAAGTCTAAATCAATTACTTGAAGCAAGATATGGCTCAATTTGAGTGCCTTGTCATGTACTCTCACTGTGTAATCTAGACCGTAGTATAACTAGCCTAGAATGGCCCAAGGCTAGTTCTACATAGGAATCACCGCTAAATCCTCGATAGGCGATATCAGCCCATAGTTGATCTTGCTCAGTGCCACGGGGAAGAATAGGATAGTGAGAAGGGAGATGATAAAAGAGCGAATGCATTGAGCATGTTGGTTTGCATGTACCACTTCCATCGAGCAATAGTAAGTGTACAGCTCTTTGTACGAGAGCTTGCCCGCTTGAGGCATCACGTCGAATAGTTCGTGCACCTAGTTGATGCCCCGGCGTGAGGTAGAAAAGCAGTCTATGAAGACATCAAAGTGAATGGCTCCTCCATGCTAGTATAGCCCAGTCATGGCCACCATGTCTGATGGCATGATCGTCAACTCTCCCATGGCCAAATGGAAGGTATGGGTGGTCTTAGACCACCGCTCAACCAAGGCAGTACAAGTGGGGTGGCATAGATGTGGCATATGTGCTGGCATAATTCGGGCCAACGCACCAAAACTGGAAGCATCAATATCATCTCAAAGCTCCAAATCATCGGTAATGCGGTTCCACCACCGCCCCATAACCCCTATACCGCCAAAGTTGGTATAGGTCTGTGGCTGCAAAAAAATAAAAAAACAAAGGCAAGAGTTAGCAGTAAAATCAATAAATATGCAAAATTGACGCACGACTCCGTATCCTTTAGGATCATAATCACATTTTTTTTCTATCAAAAATTCATCTAACGCATGTTAAAAACATCGGGTATCTTTGAATCGTGCGATTGACCCGAAGGAAACAGCCAGAAAGCATTTTTTGTTAAGGCATAACTATTTTTGTCTTTGCATAAGCCATGTCATTAACAGCATAGAGCAATGTCAGTAATGACATTGCATTTGCAGAGGTAGAAACAGTCCTACCATGATTTCAACCCCTAAAAATCCAAATTTTCATAACAAAATCCCCCACATCGAGTTCTAAATCATCCTAAATTATCCATAATCAATAAACTAAGACTAATCATGCATCAATTTCACATAAAGCATACATTTTTTAAAAAATAAAAACCTAGGTTTCAAACTAGAAATTGGGAAAAACTCAAAATTGAGGGAGTTTTGGGTTACCTAGACCACCGAGGCATGTTCCCCGAGCCTCGAGCACAAAGTGGTGATCAGAGAATTGATGGAAAACTAGATAAAATCATATGTTCTCTCGAAACAATAAGCTTTTGCTACGGAGCATCTTTTAATGTTCGGGATGGTGGGATGAGCATAAATAGTAGATGAAACGACGACCTTCGGGTTGCGGGATTTGATCTTGCACAACATTTTTCGATAGATTGGTGAGAAGAAATTTGGGGATTTTGAGAGGAGGTGGCTGTTTGTTGGATAAAAGTGGAGAAAAGGGAGAAAGTTAGGTTTTATTTTAAAACCTAGAGGTGCGATGTCGTCACCCCATGTCGTTAACGACATGGGCTTTCAACCCAGCCCATTTCTTTTATTTTTAGCCCAAACTCATTTTAACCCCTCGAAATTCATTTATAATGTAGTTTAACTACATAAAAAGTTGACGAAGGCATTCGAACAACTTCCGGAACCTCACAAAATATTTTCAAAACTCGGTCACGGGGCCTGAGGAAATTAATAATCATCTATATTTTAATTCTTGATTGAAGAGGAAAACATTTTTGCTTTCAGCAATCTCAATCAGGGAATTAAAACATGCATCCATGACTTGCATTCTCATCAAACTTTTCTGACTTTTTATAGTCAATGAACTTTCTACGGTTCATATTATTTCTAACTTTTTACAATCAATGAACTTTTACAGTTCACGCCTTATCCGACATTTTACAGTCAACAGACTTTTTACAATTCACGCCTTATCCGACTTTTTGCAGTCAAAGAATTTTCTATAGTTCACATTTTTTTCGAATTTTTATAGTCAAATGAACTTTCTGCAGTTTGCATTTCTTCTGACTTTTTACAGTCAACGAGCTTTCTATAGTTCACACATTTTCTAACTTTTTAAAGTCAATGAAATTCTACAACTAGCATCTATTCCAACTTTTTACAATCAAACAAACTTTCTAACATTTCGAATTTCTTCCAAATTTTTACAGTTAACAAACTTTCTACAATTCACACATTTTCTGACCTTTTACAATCAAATGAACTTTCTACAGTTCGAGCATTTTCTGACCTTTTACAGTCAAATGAACTTTCTATAGTTCGTATCTTTCCTTGCTTTCTACAGTAGTGAACTTTCTATAGTTCATACCTATTCCTAGATTTTTACAATCATCAAATTGTTTGCGATCTACTTCATCAATTGACTTTCTACGGTTTGTACATTGGACTCTCAACCAGAAGAAAGGAGGTACACGACTAGCTTTCTTCCCCCAACAGTTCCAGCGGTATCAACAAGCCAAAAGTCAACCCTCAAGGGGAAATCATTGCCAAACAGGCCGCACCAAGGTGAAAGATTCCAGCCATCATCCCGATGAGTACCAACAGCGACCGGGTAGGTATTATTTCTGAACTCCACTACTCTTTCCATCATGGGATCATACTAATATCATATCAGTAGTGATCCCATGAGGGGCAGCCTGTGAGCACGGGATTTTGCTCTCGACTCACAAGTTCAATGATGAAGTTGTAATTTTATTCTCTTGTTAGCTTTTTACATTTTGCAGGGTCCTGAAATTGTCTAGAAATCATATACTTTGTTTCTTTGGGCCTTCCCCTTTCTTTTAGCCCAATTGAAAAGAAAAAAAGTACAGCCTGTAATGCCATGTCGTTAATAACATGGTTGATGTGGTTAACAACAAGGTTAATGTCGTTAACGACATTGCTTCATGTCATTAATGAGATCGACTTAACAGTAGAACCAAATTTGCACCTTCTGTAATTTTCAGCCAAAAAGGCAATCTTTACCCACATGCTTGAATTTTTTCCTGCAAAACCACCCCCACACCTTACCTAGGATGTGTTCCATCTAACATGTGCATTTGGATTGACAAAAGCCAAAAAGCAAAAAGTATAGCGTGGCCTAAGTCTAAACTAGTTTGACTTTGGATTGAAGAGATCTCATTTAAGTAGAGAGCTGAGTTCTAGAGGTTGTGGGAGCTAATTTTCATGCAAAACATCAGCAAGAGAGAGAGATCTAAAGTTGAGTTTGAATTTAAAGTGTTCTTAGTGTTCTTGGTGTTCTTGAACATTTTGGCAATCAAGTTAGGCTCTTTTAACTCATATTCACTTGTAGTTCCAGAACAAGAGTGTGTCAGTTCATGAATAGGTCATGAACTTGGGACATTTGGGAGTTATTTAGGCAAGTTTGAGGTTTAGTCTTCATTAAATCTAAGTTGAGTTATGTAAGAGGTTAGGCAAGCTTGGAGGTTTAGACTTTTTCTAGATCATTTCTACTAAGTTATAACTCAATAGCACTTAGTGTAAGTGTTCTCAACAAGTATCTTTACTCATTTGGGGTGCTTGTTCATTTAGTTCATTTTCGATCGATTTTCTAGTTTTAAGCTTTTTTCGAAGTCTAAACTTGAGAGAAGAAGGATTTCTACTTTCTTTCTTCCTCTTAACAAAACTCACATTCTGGGATTTCTATTTCCCTTCAAAGAGTAGCCTTTACTCTTCCTTTTTTGACAAAACCACAAACCGAACCAAAGAAATATGGAGGACTTTTTGGGGATTTTTGTGGACCTAGCGAAGTGGATTCACGGCAACGGGGTAAGCCTTTGAGTTCCTAGAGTCGTGTCTCACTTGTTTGTATAATTTATATGTGCTTGATGTGTAAAAATATAAAAATAAGAAAAATCTGCAAAACTGCCTATTTTGTCTCTATAATGTTGTTAATGACATTACAATGTCGTTAACTGCCTGTTTGAAGATTTTGCAAACCCAAAATCTTCCTAAAAGGCATTCGAACGGTTGAAGTTGGTTCCCCTTTACCAGGATATTATTTTACAAACTTTAATGGTTTCCCTTTGAAAATGGGTTCAATAACACCATTTTATTTATGTATTCGAACATAGATTTATTTTTCATCAATATTATTGCGAAATGCATTAGGATACCCTGACGAAGGGAGCTGAAGTTCATGGATGGCTGCTCAGGGTATAATCAGATCCTCATGGCTATAGAAGACAAGATCAAAAAAACCTTTATCATCGAGTGGGGGGGTGGAAGAACGCCGAGGCAACCTATCAAAGAGCCGCAACGGCCCTATTACATGACTTAATCCATAAAGAGGTAGAATTTTATGTAAGCCAAAGGGTATAGAAATGGATCCAAACAAGGGTCAAGCCATCACGAAGATGCCAGTACCCAAAATGGAGAAGGAGGTGGAGTCGTTCTTAGGATCCTTACAGTACGTCAGCAGATTCATAGCTTGCTTGATTACCATCTGTGAGCCAATCTTTAAGATGCTACGAAGTAGCAATAGGTGGTATGGAATGACTGTTACCAGATCGCATCTGAGAAGATCAAGCAATACTTGATTAAACCTCCTGTCTTGAAACTTCCCATACCGAGGTGCCCCCATATTCTCTACTTAGCAACAAAAGAGTCATTTGTAGGGGAAATGATAGTGAAATCAAAAGAGATCTTACGATATAGTACCTAAGCAACAAACTGCTAGAGTATGAAACCTGTTATACAGTATTGGAAAAGATATGTGTCGCAATGGTGTGGCTGACTAACAAGTTGCACCATTATTTTCAATCTTATCAGGTGTAGGCAATAGCCAAGGTTGACCCAATGAAGTACCTCTGCTAGTCTCCCACATTGGTAGGCAAACTTTCCTAGTGGTTGTTGCTCCTCTTTAAATTTGACATTGAGTAAATCATGAGAAAAGTCATTAAGGGGTGAGCAGTTGCCAAATTCTTAGCCAATCAAGCATTAGACTCCGATTACATGGAAAACCTGGAGTTCTTGAATGAACAGTTATGCTTGGTAGAGGATGTTAAGAGGGATTGGACCATGTACTTCGATGGTGCCATGAATCGCAAAGGGGCATGCCTAAGTGTAGTCTTGATCACACCTCAAAATGAAGTCATTCCATTGTATAAACGCTTGGAATTCCTAGTCACAAATAATTGGGAAAATACGAAGCTTGTTTATTAGATTTGGATGCATTAAGAAAGGTCAGGGCTAAGGAAGTCTTGGTTATTGGAGATTCAACTTTGATTATTAGGTAAGTGACAGGTGACTAGGAAATCAAGGAGGTATCGCTTTACCTAGCTTGAAGCGGTTTGGGTAGCTTCCGTTAAGTTTGATAAATGCATCTTCAACCATATTCTATAGGAAGATAACCAAATGGCAGATTCTCTAGCCACTTTGGCCGCTATGTGGGAAGGGCCCCAGATATAACCCATCAAACCATTAGTTCTTCAGTCAAATAGGGAACCCTATTACTGTAGAGCAGTGGTGGTTGATGAAGACTCAGATTCAGGTTACTAGTACTTAGACATCATCGGATTCTTGTGAGATGGGGTTTATCCTAAAGGGGTAACTGATTCTGAGCACACCTCTCTATGTCAATTAGTTGTCCAATTCCACTTACTTGATAAAAACCTATTCTAACGCACTCTAGAGGGCTTGTTACTTTGTTTCTTGAATGAAATAGAAGGGCTATTGGTGATAAGAAGAATGCATGCCGATGATTGCCATCCGCACATGAACGGCTTAAATCTGGCAAAAAAGATCCAATGTCAAGGTTATTAGTGGACCACTATGGTCATAGACTATGTAGTAAAGGTTAAGAGGTGGTACGAATATTAGATCTATGGAGACCTTAGCCATCTACCTCCCTCGGATCTTCACAACTTATCAACTCCTTGGCCATTCTTGAGACCTTAGCCATCTACCTCCCTCGGATCTTCACAACTTATCTACTCCTTGGCCATTCTTGGCATGGGGGATCAACATAATTAGAGAGATTCATCCTTCCTTTAGTAACAGACATAGATTCATCGTGGTGGCACTTGATTACTTCTCCAACTAGGTGGAAGTCAAATCTTACTCCAATATCAACGCCAAGAAAATGGCCAAGTTCAAAGAGAAGCACATATTCACTCATTATAGGATTCCTCACCATATTGTCTCTAACAACAGAGTTCAATTCCAAGGGGCAATGATAGAGCTCATCGAGAAATACTGTATTAAGCATCACTGCTCTTCAACCCATCGACCACAAGCTAATGGGGCAGTTGTGACCAGAAATAAATCGATGAAGAAAATCTTGAGTAAGAAGGTGACCACCTAACTAGATTGGGGAGATAAGCTACCTTTCACTATCTAGGGCTAAAGGATAAGCATTTGGACCCCCACAAATCAGACCCTTTCTCACTGGTATACAAAATGGAGGCAGTTTTACTGGTAGAAATAGAAGTGGGATCTCTAAGAATAGCCCTGGAAGCCAAGTTAGGAGAGTCAGAATGGGCCAGAGCCAAGTTTGAACAGCTTAACATGATAGAAGAGCATCACCTCAAAGCCTTAGATCACCTATAGATGTACCAGTGGCGGATGGACAAAGCATACAATAGTAAAGTCAAGCACCAGAAGCAGCCTCTAAAGGCAGGAGATTTGAAATTGAAGCAACTAAGGCCTTTAAACGTGGATGTTAGAGGGAAATTCTGACCTAATTGGGAAGGTTCGTTCGTGGTCAAGAAAGTGCTAAGCAGAGGAGCGGTCAAGATCATGGATATGGATGGCTGATCGTAATGTTTTGATTCTACTGATTCTTAGGGCTTATCTTTTATAAAGAAGCTAAAAACCGAGTTCCCCACTCTTCTCCCGATAAGTTAAAAGTTCAAAATAGGAAAAGGTGTTGTCAATACCGCTAATCAAAATAGAAAAATGGTGACCATTGCAAGTATACATTTTCAATGTAGTTTTAAAAGATATCGATCCCACAGGGAAGGAACTAGTTCTAAATACCAACTAGAGTTACGGGGTAATGAAAATATGGAATTTATATTGGACAGGTTTGGATGATAGACGGATGAATGGATAGATGTATGAAAAGATTAGAGAAGATGTAAAATATAGAGATATTCGTATGAACAAGTTTAATAGAGAAAAACATGAATAATCATCAAGCATATTTCATACACTAGATAACTTCAACAAATAAGGTTCTAGATGCCCTAATATTCAATAATTCACCGCAGAGCAACACATGAGATGAATTTTCTAAGTCTAGGGTAAACGAATTATGACACTTATAAGAACCTGGATAACAATATTACTATGCTTAGTACAAGTCGCTCTCACATAGCCATATTTAGCAAGTTACCACTCCAAAAATGTTAGCTCACTAAACAACATTATAATCACAGATCCATTGATTATACACAATCTTGTTAACCCCGAAATCACTCTTAATGTTAGCTCAAAAATATATAACTTGATTAATATAAATGACGCAAAACGAATTACTCGTTATGACACATAGACATATCATAAACTTTGAAATAGAAAGTATAAGCAGAAAACAAAGTAAATTTGTAAGGTATGCAAGTGAAAGCTAAAGTTGATCAAACCGTATCCACTATTTAATGGGAGTCATCAGTTCTCGCAATTTCTGCGTCAACTTTGAACCCGGTTTTGACACGTACAAAACCTCTACTAGGATGCTATTCTTTGTGAATCTCGAATAAAAGAATGTTGAAGAATGAAAAATTTTATTGATAAGTTCTTTGCAATTACACTCATTCAACAAACACTCAAATTTGTGTAGAAATATAGTGATCGAAATAGGCATCGAATCACTTATACATTTTTCTCACTAAGACTTTGAACGTAGCGAAATCTAGATATTTTCACTCTCTATCTATATGCGCATACTATCATTCAATGCCTTCTATTCATGCCATAACACCATGCCACACATGTTTCACGAAATTGGTTGGTCTTGAACCCTATTTATAGAGTGCGAAGGGTTGCGTCTATCCAAACGAAGAGTCATGTTCATTGGCGAAGAGTTGCATCACTTCATTTTGGTTGGATGCAAAGATTCATCCTCATCCATAATGGAAAGGAAACTTTTAATGATTGGTTTACTTCCAAAAGGTGTCTTTTCAGTTGGTAGTTGATGGTGGTTGATCGTTCTTATCCTTCGGTTGAAAGAAGTGAAGAGTTTACCAAAAAACCGTCAAGGTCGTGAACATGAATGTATGTCGTGACTGTGAATACTTGGTTGGTTACTTTCTGTTGTGAATTTTAACAAGTCATGACCGCGATATACGTGTTACGATCGTGAAATGCCTTTTTCACATGATTCCTCTTTGCGATTTCTACCGATCTTTGACATTTTCGATCCTTTGCCAATTCCTTAAGTTCCACACATCTTTTTGCACCTTTTTCACTCTTTTTCCATAGAATTCCACTTTTGTTCATTTTACTTCCAAGATTTACCTATTTTTTACATTTGCATAAAAAACAACTACATACAATGTGAAATCTTTTATATGAAGTATGAAAGGAAAAAAAACCATATCATTTTAAGTTTGAAAATTTAGGATAATAAGTCTAATTTATACACTTATCACACCCACACACTTAACTTTTGCCTTGTCCTCTAGGTAAAAAAAACAAAAGTGTATAAATTAGTATTCAAGTTTGTACCTCATTTAGCGAAAGACTATTGTAGTGAGTACCACATTCCCACGTTGCATAAGATTCAAGTAAAGGTTCAAAATTTCCCACAAATAGTAATGTGCAATTTATATAGTCTAGTTGCATACCTTTTCTCTTAATGGAGGGTCAATCGATAAAAACACTTTGGAAAGTTTGATCTCAAGGCATTTTAAGGTAACCTAGTATGATAAAAACACTCTAGTGGTTGCATTTTATGCTCCATACAACTTTCACTCATTTTTTCTTTTAAGCATATGTTTTTTGAACTAATTTGTACTTTGCACCCTTTTTTTGTGCTATGCTACTTTTTCTTTTTTCACTCAATGAATGGTTGAAATTTCTGCTCTATACCATTCCTCACCTTTTGCATAACTAATTGGTTATCCTCTCTTTCTTTTGATTTTTCTATCAAAATACCCTCATCCTTTATTGATCAATTTCAAAGTATTATGGCTATAGTTTCCCAACACTTTAAACACACTCAATACTTATAAGACTTATTCGAGAATAGCATAAAACTCATAGTAAGAACACTACTAGATATTACTCCATTTATACTTATCGGTAGCATTAAGCTAAAACTATATAACTTATACTAATTCATGTTGCATTGAAATTTATATATAGAAACTTACTTGGAATGTTGCTTTTGAATGTTACTCACAACTCATCCTTGCCAAATGCGAAATGTTGTGCGAAAACGCTCACACTCTCAACGTGTAGTCGTACTTGAAACTCTTTGTTTGAAATATGCACTAACATCAAACTTGAAATACCTAACACTCAAAATAACCTTGGAACATATGTTAGTAAATTATAGGTATGGATAATGTATAAAAAACACCAAAATCAAGAAAAATTTTCAAGTTCTTCAATTTTTTCATTTTATATAATTTTTTTCGATTTTTGGGATTTTACAATTGCCCCCCCCCCATACCAAAGAACACAATGTCCTCATTGTGGAAGACTTTGCACAATTGAAAATCTAAATTAAACTAAACACACACAAATGAAAAGAAAATAAAATAAAAGAAAGAAATTGAACCCGTTTTCAGTCATCCGAACTTGAATATGGAGGACTTGGTGAGATATCGAAATTCTTCATTCTGAAATATGTATTCAACTTGCAGTTCAAAAATATTGGATTTTGTTAGTTGACAAACATTTTGCTGTATGGAGGCAATGTCTAGGAATGCTTGGTCGACATCTTTCACTAACTTTCCTTTCTATGTATCATGTGTACTTCCGAAGGCTTGTCTTGAACCACTACTTCCGAATTGAACTTCTTCAACATCTTCATCTTGTTGATTTTCTCAAGAAGTAGATCCATATGTCGGTCTAAGCTTCCTTAACCTTACTTCATATGGTAGAAACGTAAATTTTCCTTCGTCTTCTTTAACCAATCCTGCTCTCTTCATATATACTCCTCTTATAAAGTTAAATTTCTCTCTTGGACTATATTGATATGGTAGTTGATTCTTCGCACCCAAAATAATCCCGCAAATCGTATTTGCACCTCCAACTCTAGCATTTTTATGTGAAGTAAGACTAGTGATGGACTCCAACATATACATCGGAAACTTTGGCCATAAATGCGAAACCGTGCACTCCAATATGACCAACTCTTTCATCGACACTTTTGTAGTTTCGTGTCGAAAGAAAATACTTTGAGAAATAAACTTATGAAGGTAGAGAAGGCTATTACTCCTAATGTTTTTGTTGGATGAGTTTTTAACATCATATCAATCTAATCCCGTTAACTTAGTCCAAACATCCGTTAATCTTCATCTTTTTCAATCTCTTCATATGTTCCTCCAAAACCGAACCATTTGATTAAATTCATCAAAGTAAACTTATATTCTTCTCCTCCATTCCTGAATTTCCTTTTCAAAAGTTCCCATGTTCCGCAATAGTAACCAAGAATTCAAGGACCCATTCCTCGATAAAAGGAAAATGCATATTCACAAACTTCTCCAATCCAAACATCGAAAAATACTCCTCTACTTCCACATGAATCCCAGCATCAATAGCAAAAGTAGGATCATAGAAAAGCGTACCGTGAAAATCAAAGTTCTTGATTCTCAAGTATCTTTCAACTTCTTCTTCACTATAGATTTGAAAAGGGCATCCATACTTATTTTGTTGGTTGACCAACTTGTTCTTCCCTTTGGTTGCTGTAAACATCTTAGAAGACATTGAATTCAAGAAAGAAAGAATTGTGTTTGATTTGGAAAATTGAGAAAACTTGCTTTTACAAAGGGTTTAGTTTGTGAAAAAGAGTTATTATGAAAACAAACTAGGAAAAGTGGTTATTTATATAGAAAATAGGGTATCAATTGCTTTTCCAATGGATATATATCAAATATAACTGTTTAAATATAGCTGTTACAGCAATAACTGCTGTACAAATCGTACGGGTCGCCATCATGAATGTCAGTCACGATCATGACTCTCTTATACAGAAATAGGGAGTTTAGACCAAACTAATCATGAGCACGATACAGGTCACGATCGTAATATGCCAAAATCCAAAATTTTTATTCCTTTCTTTTGTTTGAAAAACTACACTAATACATAAAAATACACAACCATATTATACTATATATATTTTAGGAAAATATAAGAGATTTTAGTATTGATGGAGTTTTTCAACCCCTCAACTTCATATTCATGGATGAAATCTAACTTAACAACTTCTTGGATGCAAGCATCAATCAAGTCAAGTTTCATTCATATATCTTCATCCATTGGATATTTGTCAGCTTTACCCATGTTAATTAAATTGTATCATCACCTATCCTTAACTTAATTTTTCCTTCTGAAACATCTATCAATGCTTTGCCAGTATGCATAACGGTCTCCCGAAGATTACAGGACACTTTTCACCATATGCAAAATCTAGCACAACAAAGTCTGTTGGGAAAACAAATTTATCCACTTCAACTAGGACATCTTCAATTATGCTATAAGGATGTTTAATAGATTGGTCGGCCAATTGCAAGACCATATTTATCCTTTTAACTTCATCATCAAGCTTCAACTCTTTGAAGATCGATAAAGGCATAAGGTTTATACTAGCCCTAAGATCACATAAACATTTTAGAAAAGAAATGTTTCCAAGTTTACATGGAATTATGAAACTTGCTAGATCTTTAAGTTTAGTGGGCATTGTAGCAGTTATTATTTTACTACAATCTTTAGTTAAAGATACTTTAGATATTCCTTCTAAACTTCGTTTATGAGATAAAAGTTCTTTAATAAACTTATCGTAGTTAGGAATCTGAGTGATGGCTTCAATGAATGAGAAATGGATTTCCAGACCTTTAAGTTTGTTGATGAATTTGATGAATTGTTTATCCTCATTTTTCTTCTTCATTCTATTTGGAAATGGTGGTTGAGGGGGATTAACCTTTCCAGATTTAGGTTGTTCATCCTCTCCTACTTTATCATCAGATTTACTCGGATATTCATCCGGTATGTCAACAACATCATTGGCAAGTATACCCGAAAGGATTTGGTTCATCTAGTAATTTACCACTATGAAGGGCTATAGCATGCACATTTTCCTTAAGATTTCCTTCTGTGTTACTAGGTAAAAGGCCTTTTTCCTCTAGATGGAATAGCATTTGCTAATTGACCAACTTGTATTTCCAAATTATGAATTGAAGATGATTGATTTTTAAACATATGATCCATCTTATTTTCTTATTTTTTATAACATTCATTAGACTCTGATTGTTTATTACAAACTCCTTCTAGAAATTTATCTATTTTACTAGCCAACTATCCTATTCTATCATTATTCTGATAATTTTTTTGTTGATTATCACCATACTTCCAATTAGAACTCCTATAATTATTTCCATTAGTATCATAAGAATTCCCTTGACTTTGAACATAACTTAATTGCTCACCTACACATGGGTTAAAGTTAAACTCAAAAGTAGTGTGTCCAATTTGACCACAATTTTCACATGTCAAAGGGTTACTCTTATTTATATGCATATTATCTATCTTATTAGATAAGGCATAGATTTGTGCTTGCATAACATAAATAGAGTCTAATCCATTGACCTTTTTAATTGAACTAGAAGATGTAGATGCAGCATGCGAATAGGTAGGAGTAGTAATACTTACTTATGCTCTCTCCACTGGCTACATACTATTGTTATTTGCCATATCTTCCAAAAGATCAAAAGCTTCTTGACTAGTTTTCTTCATAAGAGATCCCGCAGCCATAGCATCAATTGCTCCTCTTGTTTTATGATTTATTTCATTGTAGAATGTTTGCAGAATTACATTCTAGGGTAAACCATGATGAGGACAAACTCGTTGAAGTTCCTTATAATGTTCCTAGGCTTCGCACAAGGAACTATCCTTCTGAGTAAAGGAAGTGATTTCTTTAATGAGTCTTGTGGTTTTGGCTAAAGGGAAATATTTAGTCAGAAAGGCTTGGGCTAATTGGTTCCAAGTAGTGATTGAATTTGGGGGTAATGAATTCAACCAAACTTTTGCTTTATCATGGAGTATAAATGAGAATAAGAGAAGTTTAACTACTTCATCAGGGACATTGGGCATTTTGAAAGTATCACAGACTTCTAAAAAGTTTGCAATGTGAGTATTCAGATTTTCATTAGGTATACCATAGTATTGCACATTATTGCTTATCATTTGAAGTAATGATGGCTTGATTTCAAACTAATTTGCTACAATGGGTGGTGTAGCAATTCCTTGATTGTTACCATTGATGGTCGGAATGTCATAATCCATGAGTCTTGGTTGAGGTTGATCCTCATTTGGTATTGGGTCTACTTCAACCATCCTTCTTCTTTATCTCTTATATTTCCATTTCCTAGTCCTACCAAATTGTTCTTTTTCTGATTCGAAAGATGCCAAACTTTCTCCTGAACTATGCGTACTTGGCATACACACACTAGAAAGAAAACTCAATGAATAAGCAAGAAAAATATGTTAATAATAATAATAATAGAATATAAATATTTTTAAATTCAAAAACAAAATTAGAAAAAAATAAAAAAATTATATATTTTTTATATATAGTTGCCCGTATTCGACAATTTGATCTCTAGAACACACTTGCCTTCCCCGGCAACGGCCCCAAAAACTTGATCACAAGGTTTTGACTCTACTAATTCTGAGGGCTTATATTTTATAAAGCCAAAAACCTAGTTCCCTACTCTTCTACCAATAAGTTAAAAGTTCAAAATATGAACAGGT
Source organism: Euphorbia schlechtendalii (assembly GCA_949673415.1). Taxonomy (NCBI): domain Eukaryota; kingdom Viridiplantae; phylum Streptophyta; class Magnoliopsida; order Malpighiales; family Euphorbiaceae; genus Euphorbia; species Euphorbia schlechtendalii. The sequence continues at coordinate 10,590 of CATIWQ010228812.1, read as the reverse complement.
GTTATCAATACTGCTTATCAAAATAGAAAAATGGTGACCACTGCAAGTATATAGTTTCAATGTAGTTTTGAAAGATTTCGATCCCACAGGGAAGGAACTAGTTCTAAAGACCAACTAGAGTTGCAGGGTAACAAAAATATAGAATTTATATTGGAGAGGTTTGGATGATAGAAGGAGGAATGGATAGATGTATGAACAGATTAAAGAAGATGTAAAATATAGAGATATTCCTACGAACAAGTTTAATAGAGAAAAATATGCAAAATCATCAAGAATATTTCATACACTAGATAACTTGAACAGATAAGGTTCTAAATGCCTAATATTCAATAATTCACCCCAGAGCAACACATGACATGGCTTTTTTAAGTCTAGGGTAAACGAATTATGACACTTATAAGAACCTAGATAACAATATTAATATGCTTAGTACGGGGTCACTCTCACATAGCCATATTTAGCAAGTTACAACTCCAAAAATATTGGCTCACTAAAAAGCATTATAATCACAGATCTAGTGATTATACATAATCTTGTTAACCTCGAAATCAATCTTAAAGTTAACTCAAAAGTATATAACTTGATTAATATAAATAACGCAAAATGAATTACTAGTTATGACACATAGACATATCATAAACTTCGAAATAGAAAGTATAAGTAGAAAACAAAGTAAAGTTGTAAGGTATGCAAGTGAAAGCTAAAGTTGATCAAACCGCATCCACTCTTTAATGAGAGTCTCGTCATTCTCGCAATTCCTGCGTTTACTTTGAATCCGGTCTCAACTCGTACAGAACCTCCGCTTGGGTGTTATTCTTTGTGAATCTGAAATAAAAGAATGTTGAAGAATGAAAAATTTAATTGATAAGTGCTTTGGAATTACACTCATACAACAAACGCTCAAATTTGTGAAGAAATATAGTGATCAAAATAGGAATCGAATCACTTATACATGTTTCTCGCTAAGACTTTGAACGTAGCGAAATCTAGATATATTTTCACTCTCTATCTATACACGCATACTATCTTTCAATGCCTTCTATTCATACCATAACACCATACCACACATGTGCCACAAAATTGGTGGGTCTTGAACCCTATTTATAGAGTGCATAGGGTTGCGTCTATCCAAACGAAGAGTCGTGTCCATAAGCGAAGAGTTGTATCACTTCATTTTGATTGGATGCAAAGATTCATCCTCATCCATAATGGAAAGGCACCTTTTCATGATTGGTTAGCTTCCAAAAGGTGTCTTTTTGGTTGGTAGTTAATGGTGGTTGATTGTTCTTATCCAGCGGTTGAAAGAAGAGAAGAGTTGACAAAAAAATCATCAAGGTCACGACCACTGTGAGCACGGGATTTCACCCTGACTCACGAGTTCGATGATGAAGCTGTAATTTATTTTTCCCTTGTTAGTTTTTCACTTTTTACAGGGTTTTGAATTCATCCGAAAGAAGCTTGCTTTGTTTCTTTAAACCTTAACCCTCTTTTTAGGCAATTTTAGCACAAAAAGCCCAAGGCAAAGAAGCAATGTTGTTAACTACATCTCAATGTCATTAATGACATTCATAATATCGTTAAGGACATCGCAATGTCGTTAACGACATTTCAATATCATTAAAGGCATTGTAGTGGCATCAGAACCAGAATTGAATTTTGTGGACATTTTCAGCCAAAAAGAAAATCTTTACCCACTTTCTTGGATCTTATCCTTTGAAATATAGCTGCCACACTTTATCTAAGACTCTTTAACTCAACATTTACATTAAAAAGGGTTGGAAAAAGAGGATACTAGATTGACTTTTTTTGGTTGAAGGGGGCTCTCTCTTTAATAGAGAGCTGAGTTTCAGACACAAAAAAGGGGGGGAGCTCACATTTAGGAGAAAAAGATTGAAAAGAAATAGAGGAAAAGATTCTTCATGTGTTCTTAAGTGTTCTTGAGCAAAACACCAAACTTTGATCCCCAACACTTAAGATTTCGGGTTAGTTAGATTAAATCCTTGAGGTTTAGAATTGAATGGAGAGTCTACAACATCTTTATCACTCACTTGAAGGTTACTACACCTTCTGAAACATCTGCTTTGGCAAGGAATATATCCCTTCCAAAGATTTTCGCACCAAATCCAACAAAAAAGAAACAAGGAGAGCTTCCCGGAGGACTTCATGGACCTTAAAGAAAGTGGACTCCTGAATACAGGGTAAGCCTCTAAGTTCCTAGAGTTTGTGCTTACATTTATATGCTTTTTTTAAGTTTCATTTTCTTTTCAGTTATTTCCATTTTTGCACACCAATCCATTTTCCAGAAATTATAGTATGATTTCAAATATTTTTGAGTATTTTGTTTACATATTCTACACATCTTTAGCTTCCCAGAATGATAAATATCATCAAAATTGGTTAAGTATAGCAAAAGTTATGATCGTTTGAAGTTTCGGATTTTTGTTTTGCAGTTTCTGCTATTTCTGTGTGTTTTCTACAGGTTTGGAACCTCGATGTCATTAATGACATTACCTAATGCCATTAATGACATTTCAATGTCGTTAATGACATGGTATCATGTAGTTAATGACATTGCCTTTGGTAAAATTCAGTTTCGCTTCGTTTTGCTCCGTTTCGAATCTTTTAAGCCCAGAATAACCCGCTGAGACCCTTCTAAGTTTGGAAATGCATCATTGGCAGCAAAAAACCTCTAAGTTATAATTATTTAGGTTTTATATATGATTTATTAATGTATTAATATGTTCATTAAGGTTTGAAGTAGCAACGAAAGCACTTCAGGCATTCATATCGATATCGTCCTTCATAGGGAAGTCGATAACGATATGGATGATATCGTTACCATTGTTAACCCAAACCATGGCTATGTTATGCATTTTTGGCCCAGATTTATGTTTTTAAATGTTGTTTTAGGTCACCTACATGAAGGGAACTCAAGTTCCCGGATAACAGACCCAACAATATAACATGCAGCATTTTCACTAATAAAAATTGCCAACATAGTTGAAAATAAAAATGAACCATTTTCATGGAATAAAAACTTCGCAATCTCCATTTTTTTTACCTCGACCACACGGGTCTTGCAAAAATCCCAATTGAGCATACGTGGTACACTTGGTACATATTTGTGTGGTGGAACCTTTGTGGATGCAGGTAGTTTAGGATAGTTGTATGTTAGGGTTTAATTTCCTTTAGGTATTGTGAGCACGGGATTTTGTACCAACTCACGCGTTCGATGATGACGGCTTTTATGGGATTTTATCCTTGAATCACACATTTTCGAGTACCCTGACGTATCTGAATTGGAATCCTCCTCGTTACTAATAAAATTATTTAATTTAATTTAGAAATTAATTACCTAAAAAAATACCAAAAATAATAAATAAAATAAAATAATAAATAAAAATATAAAATATTAAAAAAATGAAGGAGACGCAATCCTGATAGTGGGCATCCTTGCGCGCACGCGAGGGAACCTTACGAGACATCCCCGTGATGGTCCTAAGATACCCTCGCGGGGACTGCCCCGGGGGCTGCCCACGAGGGTCCTATGGAACTCTCGCGGGAGTTGCCCGCGAGGGTCCTATGGAACCCTCACGAGGCCTCCCTGCGAGGGTCTTAAGCGACCCCCGCGGGGGCTGCCTGCCAGGGTCCTATGGAACCCTCACGGGGCCTGCCCACGAGGTTCCTAAGGAATCCTCGCGGGGCTACCCACGAGTGCGAGGGTCCTAAGGAACCCTCGCGACGCGCACGAGAGGCAGCCTCGCGCGGAGGTATCCTCGCAGACGTGTGACCGAGCTCTGCGAGGCCTCGCGAAGAGTTCCGTGAGGCCTCGCGAAGAGTTTCACGAGGCCTCGCAAAGAGTTCCGCGAGGCCTCGCCAGGCCTTTTCTCCGGCAAGGCCCCTTGCCGAAAAAACTTTCCATTTTTGGGTTTGTCGAGATTTTCCTATAAATAGTAAGATCATTTTTGATAAATGAGACCCGAAAATTATTAGATAAAAATAACATTGCTTTAGAACGACCTTTGCTCCCGAGAATTGAAACAAACAATTTTTTGGACTTTTTTACTACAACCTTTTTTTACCTAAACTCAAAGGACGAGGAGGATTTCTAAACGACCGATCGGATTCTTCGACGTGGATTCGTTAAATAATGGTAAGCCTCTAAGTTCTTAGAACTGCAATTCCGTGCTTTCAGTGTTTAATTACTTCTTCTGAACTCTCCTGTGAACCTAGGATTTTCATCTTTTATTTTATTTTAACTGTTGTAATACTTCTTCATCTTTTTCTTTATCATAAGAAGATGTATGTTAGAACACCCCCACGAAGGGAATAAAACATATTCCTGGATAACAGACCATACTTTTTACCATGCGAGCAATTTAATTAATTAAAATGAGCAACCAATGTGCTAATAAAACGAACAGTTTTATTTAAACAACAAACAATATCACGATTGATTGTTTTAGGCCGCGCGGGCCTCACTAAATCCAAAATCGAACATACGTGTTATCCCCTGTGCTAACCTTTGTGGATGCAGGTAGATTAGGATTAGATGTATGTTTAGGATTTTATTTTCCTTTGGGTATCGCAATTTCATTTTTCGGGAAATGTAATTAATAGGTTAGCGGGCGGTTGCATCCCTCGATTTTTGAAGCCTTGTAATTTTATTTTCCGCATTTACTTTCCGCATATACTTATAGTTTTGTGGATGGTTTATTTTTCCACTTCGCAATACGTGAATCATGGATATAAACTCATAAACGACCTAAGTGCGAATATGCATAATTAAAAGAAAATGGTTTTCTGTAGATGTAATTTAATGTGTTCAAATAAGAAATAAGCAACTTATCCCGGACCTGAATCTCTGTGTCTTAGTGGGCCATCCCCCAGATGTTAAGCCTCACAGGACTCTAATTCCTGGAAAGAGCTAATCCAGGTGGCGACTCCACACTAAGAGACGGCGGATTCGAGTTCGAACTGATCTTAAACATTTTTCACCTTTTTCTCTTTAAGCTTATTTCCCGGGTCCCCGACCCGGTGCTTTTCTTCTTTTTCAAAATGCCGCGGTGGACCACGCCTATGAAACCGCGCGCTCTCGGCCCACCGCTCGGCGTCGCCTGCTCACAGTGGCGACTCCGCTGGGGATTTTTTTTCTGAAACTTGTTTTTCAAAAAGTTTTGTTTTTTTGGATAAGTGCTAAAAATTATTGATCACATTATTCCATTTTCTCTAAATTTTGACATATTCATTATAACGCATTGCAGTAGAAGGGATTAGCCCATAAGTCTAAGGTACCCCTATGACCGTGAAGCTTTCTCTTGTACTTATCTGCCTCCCTGAGAAAAGATAGTACTTGAGCGAGTAGAGCACTTGTTGCCATATCGCATGTACCTCCCTCATTAGAACCTATTTGGGGAGAGGCTTAGAGTGTATTTCAGTGCAACAAGAACCTTCTACGTCAGTAACCCATTTTTAAATCCTCATGTAAATAAGCCATAGGCCTTCTCCCTAGGTTGTTACCCAAACACGCGATCATGCATTATATTTTCCTGCAGGTGCGCTCCTTAGTACCCTCACGGTACTAAAATGAACCAAACCTTAGGATGGAGACTAGCCAAAAACCCTATGCACGGGAGTTATATGGTTGGAAGAAAGATATTGTGTGCTATGTGCTAAGTGTTTACCGCTTTCGGACTCATCATGCATTGTACAAATATGCCATGCTAACCACAAATTTTTGCAGACACTTAAACGCACACACTCATATTGTCTATGTTACCCTTACGTAGGAACCTAGTCGACACTTGAGATCATGTCACCTTAGGATGACCTGAAACCAACTAGAATCATGTTGCATCATTTACCCACATTCTTGTTTACCAAAATCCTGGTACGATACCCATTTGGAGTCTGAATTACCGCCCTTTTGGGACACCTGTCTACACCAAAAACCTAACCTTAGGTAAACTTGAACACATAGGATATCCCAGTTAATGTCCTAACCCAAACCCTCGTAGGGTGAACTTTTGCTCACGCATCACTGCATACCTTTAGTGATGATGTCTACTGACATCTAAGACTTTGGCTCGATAGGGGCAAAACGACCAAAGCATTCATTTATGTGTTACTTGCGGTATTTTTCTCCATATATTTAGGGGATACCTTACACTAGAGTATGTCACACAGCCTACTCACACATAAAGAGAGTTAGCTCTCAAACCTTTGACCTATCACCACACGGGTAATTAGGCCACTTCAATACGTCATTCCACTTTACGTTGTCCCAAGGATAGGATACAGATCTCAAAACCAATGGACCTTCATTCATCGCATGGACTAACGATTCTATTCTTTTTTATGTGTAATTTTATCTTACATCATGGCATGCTAACCCTTTTACGCAGCCATAACATTAAGCATCTCAAGCATCAATCACGCATCATGATTTTACATGCATTCCCTAACAAACTCCTTGTGAATATCAGCTAGGAAAAAGCCACTTCATCAAAAAACTTGGAGAAGGGCGTCTGGCTGGCTGATCCGTCTATCTCCAGTCACGGCTCGTCAGGAAGGTGTTCCATACACCGACTGTAGCTCAGATTCTGATCAAGATACTCCTCACAGTTTCCATAATATGTCTAACCAACATGAAAAGAATGTTGTTAACGAGCAAACTCTTGGAGCGACTCAGAATCTGCCAGCAAATCAATCGTCGGTGGGCACCGAGATTGCTGCAGCTATGAACGCTTTCGCCAATAGTGACCAGTTTTTGTCACTCCTCAACTGCCACACTAGAGCTGGGCAGCCTAAGCAGAGGGCAAATGATGTGGTACCAAATGCTAGCGGCACAACTCTAATAGGCGGACCTTCAATGTTCCCAGGTGCTAGCATAATCACCCCTGCACTCTATCAGGGTCAACTGCAAATAGTATACGAGCCACAGATGGGCAGCCAGTTCCTTCAAGGGTAGCTGGGGTATGCTTCTTTCGGCCCAAGGGTAGTGGGGTCTTCAGAGATTAGGCCCTCTTCTAATTTCATTCCTTTTGCTTAAGGGGTGGCTCAGCCCACCATGCCCAGCTGGGGTGGCCCTTCTCAAACATTTCAGGGTACAGGGTAGTACTACTCAAGTTCGTAGTATGGGGGCTTCTCAGAGACCCCAAACAGAATCCTTCAATAGCCTGGAATGGCTGAACTCTAGAGGCAGTTCTTAGCCACTCATGGGCAGGGGCAAAGGGGTGCAATCCCGGTGTAGCCAACAGTTTGAGATGAGGATACTTTGCCGCCGACCTTTGCTATACCTCAATTTGAGAAGTACACAGGCAACACCGATCCTCATACGTATATTACACATTATCAGAATGTGATGAGGGCTCTGAGGATCAGTGATCGAATGATGGTGAAACTGTTTATTGTCACGTTGGGAAGCCTGGTAAATGAGTGGTACAGTCACTTGCCTATGGATATAGCCTACGACTGGGGACGTCTGTCCTAGGTAATGGTGGACCACTACGGGTTCAACACTCTAATCATCACCACCATGCAGAATCTGGAGGCGGTGAAGCAACAACCGAGGGAGAATTTCAAGCCTCATTTTGAAAGATGGACGGCTACGCAAGTGCGTTTATAGTCTTGCCTATCTTTACCAGAAATGATCGTGAAGCTCTTAGATGGTGCACTACCATCTTATCGGAAGAGATTGGGCTCTAAGACATTTCATAGTTATCAGGAAGTTTTCATTCGAGCTGAGAAGATACAGTGCTATGATGCGATGGAGGCGGAGACAAGGCAACGGGTTGCTAAGCCCTATTACAGAAAGAATGATTCCAATCTGGTGCAGGTGAAAGTGAAGCAACCGGAAGTACAACTGGTGAATGAAGAGAAGGTAGCCACTGTTAGGTTACCAAAGGAAGAATACCATGGCATCTCGCCATATGCTGCTAATTTGGGGTTCTTGTTCACCAGGCTACGTGAACTTAATCAACTAGAGAGTCTGAAGAAGCATGTCCCTCCCAAGCCGAAGGAGAAGAATAATTACTACCATTATCATGTGGCCGTGGGACATCATACAAATAATTGCAAGGAGCTGTTGAAAGCCATTTAGAAGCTGGTGGTAGATAAGGTAATTCATGAGCCAACACTCAAGCCTAGCACGAAGAGCAACCCTTTACCGAATTTTGAGGCGAGGGTAGGAATGATTAACTCAGGGCTAGATGAGTGAAAGGTTTTGAGATGCCTATCTGAAGGGCTTGGAGAATTCGTGATGATGGTTGGGTCGGGAAACGATCCTAATCAAGTTTTGAGGATGCTGGAGGAAGAATCAAACCGTCGAGGGTGCGGGGGGAAGATTAAAGCTATCGAGATCAACTTTGCTAGAATGCTGGTATTCACCGGCCAGAAACCTACGTCGCTTTGCGTAGGGAATGAATTTTCAGGAGAAGCACCGGCTAGTAAAGTAGAGGAATATGTGATGGCGATTGAGTCAGGGATTGACTCAGATGATGTGATGGAGGTGCTCGAATCCGAGTCGAGCAATCGGGTGCTTAGAGAACGGGAAGGAGTCCCGAAGGCTAGTTTCAGCTTAGCCGGTATGGCAATTTTTAATGGGAATGACTCACCATCTTCCCACTTATCCTAGTTTTATATCCTGTGTCGAGCCCAGGGCCTTTCTCAAGACTTGATAGCTACACTGTTTCCGTGCTCACTAGCGGGAGTAGCTAGTCAATGGTATGAGATGCAATCAGTTGAGACCAAGAGAAATTGGAACCACATCTCTGTAGAGTTCCAGGCAGAGTTCGCATTTTTGGAACCATCGAAACAAACCATGCGAGATCTGCTCACTTGTGTACAGAGGGAAGGAGAATCGCTCACCGGATACATAAAGTGGTGGATGTTTATATACCTAGTGCTGGTGCCAAGACCATCTGAACCTTCTGCAGTACAACTGATAATAAGTGGATCTCTAGATTTGTATTGCTATCATTTATCAAGAGTAATTGTTCCAGATTTTGATGAGCTATCTTTTCACGCTCATCATCTCGACACGGAGATAATGACTAGATACCGTAGTGTCCATGCAGCAGGATCAAGAATGCCCACTGATTCCGTACTAGCGATGCTATCTCGATCTAATCCGGTAGTAAATGCAGTGGTTGATGAAGACGAAGGCCCTGAAGATGATCCATTAGCAGAAGTGTTCTCAGTAGAGGGGGGTGAACCACGGAGGGACATAATGAAGATGGAATCTGGGAAAGCAACAGCAAGGGTGCTAATTGATCTCGATGCATCTGTCCCTAAGTACAGAAGGAAGAGGAAACCTGAAGAAGGAACCTTGGCTGAGGGAGAGGTCATTTATGGTGGGAGGAAACCCATAAACTTGGACTCTTACAAGTTAAAGGGGCGACGCGGCCAATCGGAAGATGGATATGACTAGTACCCTTGGGTTAATTCTAGGGAAACAAGAGTGATCGAGAATGGAGTGCTAAGGGTCACTCGGAGTGGTAGAATTTTCAGAAGGGATGAGACTATACAACTCAACAACTCCAGGCCGGAGGAAATAGCGAGGGAACAGCCCGAGCCACCTCTACCCCTGAAAGTGGATAAGGATATGCTGGATATAGACCCTTTGATAAATCCACTGAAGGGAACTCAGGCTAAATATAGCATCTGGAGGTTGCTTGAGACATCGCAAAAGCACAGGATGGGCCTCGTCAAGGGGTTGATGGAAATGCCAGCCACACCTACAACCTCAGTAATCGAGATGTGTGCTGCCATTAGGGAAGGAATTGTCCCCCCTCAGATGCCATCAATAACTTTTGATCAGTCAGAACTACCACAGGAGCTGGGGTTGCATAACAGGGCCTTATTTATCAAAGTTCAGATTTTTTATCGCGCAATACCATGTGTGATGATAGATGATGGCTCGGATCTCAATCTTTATCCTCTCAAGGTCCTACCTCACCTGGGGCCAAGTGAAGATATGCTCGCCAAATCTGACACGGTAATCCGAGCCTACGATGATTCGAAGAGAGGTGTAGTAGGCAGCTTTAAAGCTGAGGTCACCGCTGGAGGAGTGACCTCCAATGTGAAGTTCACTATGCTGGATATTCTAGTAACTTATTCGTTGCTTTTAGGCAGGCCGTGGATCCATGCAATAAGGGCAGTCCCTTCTACTCTCCACCAGAAGATAAAGCTCATTTATAAAGGGAGACCGGTGACTATCGAGGCTGATGAGGAGTCAATGATGGCGGCTACCGCATTTGAGGAGAGAACAATGCAGGGGCTGAGGGTGGCAATGGTCACCGAAGAGAAAAAGAAGGGGCGCGGAACCCCAAAAGGATATCTTTTTTTCCCTGGAAGCCTTAGAGCTCAAATGAAGAAGTAGGGTTTCATCCCTAGAAAAGGCTTGGGCAAATACCATCAGGGAATTATCAGGGCCATTGATCCTATTCTTATCACGCCTGGTTTAGGCCTGGGTTTCACCCTGGGTATGAAGATGTACAAACACAAACGGCCCATGTTCTGTAACATGGTAAGCATCTGCGAAGCTGAAGGTACTAAGGCATATCTGGGAGAACCAGAACCGACGATCCT
>CATIWQ010228745.1:0-12469 GCA_949673415.1 Euphorbia schlechtendalii | reverse complement strand
CAACGAAAAGCCCCACTTGTTCGATTTGGAACCACTAATAATTGCTTCGGCCCAATGTAACATCAAATGACTAAAATATCCCTATCTTCGCTCTGTTAACTCCGCCCAAATAAGCGTTAAATGGCCCCACATCATTGGATTCCAATTTAATAACGGTAACTTGACGCTAACTTTCACCGTGTCAACTTGCACACGACTCGTCATAAGTACACGTGTCACAATTTTATTGCTTTAATTAATCTTTCGCCGTGACGAAGTCGGCTACTTCCTCCTATAAATAAGACCCAAAATCCCCATTCCATTCCACCATTGCTTTACTTTCTCTATTATTGTGAATCTTCAATTTCTTTTTCAAGGTATGTATTTTTGTTTGTGCTATATGAATTCTTTGTTATTAGATTAGATTTGATATCAATGCCGCGTTATTATGTTCAATTTGCCGAATTGCTTTTAATTTTGTTATGATTTACAGATGCAGATCTTCGTCAAAACCCTAACCGGAAAGACCATCACTCTCGAGGTCGAGAGCAGTGATACCATCGACAACGTTAAGGCTAAGATCCAGGACAAGGAAGGAATCCCCCCGGATCAGCAGAGGTTGATCTTCGCCGGAAAGCAGTTGGAAGATGGCCGAACTTTGGCCGATTACAACATCCAGAAAGAATCCACCCTCCATCTCGTCCTTCGTCTACGTGGTGGTATGCAAATCTTTGTCAAAACCCTTACCGGAAAGACGATCACCCTGGAGGTCGAGAGCAGCGACACAATCGACAACGTGAAGGCCAAGATCCAGGACAAGGAAGGAATTCCTCCGGATCAGCAGAGGCTGATCTTTGCAGGTAAGCAGCTTGAGGACGGCCGGACTTTGGCCGATTACAATATACAGAAGGAGTCCACCCTCCATCTTGTCCTCCGTCTCCGTGGTGGCATGCAGATCTTCGTCAAAACACTTACCGGGAAAACCATCACCCTCGAGGTGGAGAGCAGTGACACCATCGACAACGTCAAGGCCAAAATCCAGGACAAGGAAGGAATTCCCCCTGACCAGCAGCGTCTGATCTTCGCCGGAAAGCAGCTAGAGGATGGCCGTACCTTGGCCGATTACAATATCCAGAAGGAATCGACCCTGCACCTTGTCCTCCGTCTCCGTGGAGGTATGCAGATTTTTGTCAAGACTTTGACCGGGAAAACCATCACTCTCGAGGTTGAGAGCAGTGACACCATTGACAACGTCAAGGCAAAGATCCAGGACAAGGAGGGGATTCCCCCAGACCAGCAGCGTCTGATTTTCGCCGGAAAGCAGCTGGAGGATGGCCGGACTTTGGCGGACTACAACATTCAGAAGGAGTCCACTCTCCACCTTGTCCTTCGTCTGCGTGGAGGTATGCAGATTTTCGTGAAGACCCTGACCGGAAAGACAATTACTCTTGAGGTGGAGAGCAGTGATACCATTGATAATGTGAAGGCAAAGATCCAGGATAAGGAAGGTATTCCTCCAGATCAGCAGAGGCTTATCTTTGCAGGGAAGCAGCTTGAGGATGGAAGGACTTTAGCTGATTACAATATTCAGAAAGAATCAACCCTTCACCTTGTTCTTCGTCTCCGCGGTGGAAAATGAATGTATTGTTCTTGGTTGATTCAGTGACAGCTTCAATGGCTGTTTTATGTGAATTATGTTTTAATGTCTTGAATTGTGTGATTGGCCCTGTGTTGGCCTTATGAACAAAATTGTTGGTTTGCTTTCCTTTCAATAAATAAGTACTATTTGGTTTCTGTTCTTATCTATGAGTTCTTATCTTTCACTAACAAGGGCCTAATTTAATTTATTGTACTCTTGTTCTGACTTTGGACACATTTCTGGTTCATTTGATGTTCTATGTTGGGATTTTGATTGTTCATATGTCTGCAGATTAGCACTTTGATTCCTTAAAGCATTTCTCACTTTTGAGTTTCTTGTTCAACTAAACAATTGTTTTTGCCACCATCGCAATTGGTAGAGAGGAAACTCCGTGTGCAATTAAATTTGGATACCAACCTACCCCATTTGCAAGTTATTTGGATTATTGGTTAGAGGAATGACCTTTGGCTTTGAATCTCAATGGCAGGGGCCAACCCATCTGTAAAAGAACTGAGCTTTCAACCTGTATTTTGGTTAAAGATGCGACCTTCAATCATATCTAGACCGACCCATCTGCAAGTGGTTTGGATTTAACCTAACCATCACAAAAAAAGAAAAAAAAAAAAGAAAACCTAAATAAATGGTGGAACCCTTGTTTACCCAAATATTAAATGAAGGGAGCTGGATTAATGGATTAGGTGGATAGGCTAGATAAGGAATTATCTGTGGTGTGGAAAATTTCTCTAGAAATATAAAGAGTTAAAAAAAAATGACAAAAATCTTATTACCTCATATTTTACTATTTCTCTGTCGTATTGTGTCCTGCAATCTTATCTTGTTCTTCCTGTTTCGCCTTCTCCTTCACACAACATCAGGTAAGGATTGCATCTGTCTTTAGTTTTATGATTCCGGTACCTCAATCTGCTTATCATCATCCTTGTGATTCTGTGTTGTATCTTGTCTAATGTTCCTGATTTAATAGAAATCTTAGTTTTGAGATTTTTTTGACTGGAGAATGCTCGATAAAATTAATTAATAACAGCTCTAATCAAAGGATTTGTATACACGATTGAGAGAGACTATGTTTCTCGATCTAGGTACCTAACGGATTTTCTCCTAGAAAAGAGATCACATATACTTGTTTATAACACTTCCTTCTATAGTTGTTGCCATCTTTTCTTATCTAGGTATTCATCTGATCCTTGGATTTTTTTATCTGTCTGATGCATTCTGTCCTCGCTTTGCTTCGTATAGGTCTCTAAATCATATTGTTATGGAAATTAAAATTTCTGTATGATGTATTTGGGTTCTAAAGAAAAAGGCCATCTCTTGCTAGATAAAGGTTCTTGTTCTTCAGATGAAACGTTAAATGATTTTGATCTATATTTACTTGCTGTTTCGTTTTCTTTTAATTTTTTGGTAGTATCAAATCCTAAGATTATTTGTTGCTCAAAGAGAATCAAATCTCTCATCTTCGAATTCGATCCTTACTTGTCTGCAATTGCCATCAACATTCGGCCGATCTCAATGTGTTGTATGTAAGCCTTTTGTTCTTGTATATCTTGTCTGCAATAAGCAGTTTTTTCCTCACTGCAGATCTACAAGTATATTCATTAGCCGAGAAAATATATTGTTGATTTCCTTCAACAGATCAGATACAAGGTTCATGTCTGAACTCGACATCCAAATTCCAACTGCCTTCGGTGCGTTTTCAATTTGAATCTCTTACAGATTTGAATTAGGCATATATGTTTTGAAGTCCAATATGATATAGCACTGCTTTGGTGATTTGTGATATGAATTTCAGATCCATTCGCTGAGGCAAATGCAAATTCTGGTGCGGGTGCTAAGGAATATGTTCACATACGTGTCCAACAAAGAAACGGTAGGAAAAGCCTAACAACTGTGCAGGGTTTGAAGAAAGACTTCAGCTATAATAAGATTCTCAAGGACCTTAAGAAAGAATTTTGCTGCAATGGTACTGTTGTCCAGGATCCAGAGCTGGGACAGGTGTCGTTTTCTTTGCTGTATTCGATTCATGTTTCTGATCGTTATCTCGGGATTACGTGAAAATTCTGTTATGACAGGTTATTCAGCTTCAAGGCGATCAAAGGAAAAACGTGTCCACCTTCCTTGTTCAGGCAGGAATTGTGAAGAAAGATAACATCAAAATTCATGGATTCTAGCCCCAAGAGGCTACACTAGCAGCGCAAAAATCGATCTCCCAACTGGTTTTACTGCTGCTATATTTCAATCAGTTAATGCAGAAATCAGAATACTCGTCATCCACCATTATCATTAATTAACTACTGTCTACTATTTTCACTTTTTACCATTGTAGCTGTTGCTTTTGTCTTTGTTTCCTCGGCTGTTTTAGGAATTTGTATTTTTTTTACTGTCTTGTTTGCATATTGAAGCTTTGGAAGTGTTCATTGCTATTTGATATTGAATGTGTTGTTTAGATGACTATATTTATATCAATAAAAACCCAGTTTATGCGGAATTTAAGTGCAATCAAAGCATATGACATTTATTTTAAATGAATGATAGACTGGTCTATTTATCATGTCGACGTACCGATTAAATATAATCTTTTGCGGTTGAGTTGTGGTTCGTTGCTACTCAATTGATACTGAAACTTACAGGTTAGAGTTAGAGGAGCCTAAGAATCAACTCCACGTTCCGAATATCGACTTTCCGAGCACTTCCCAACTTGTTTTCTACGAGTTCTATTCGAAATAGTACTTTTCCACCGTAAAATGATTGGCGACAAGGAGTCTGATTCATGATCATTCGATCAATGAATACGATTTTGATCCATACGCACTTGATACATTTTTTTTGAACTAGTTCAACATCTCTAACTGTGACAGTATTCAATTTTTTACAACATTCTAAAATATGCAGTCTTACTATAATTGTCATTGAACTAAATCCTCCTGTTTTTTAATCACTTTTAGATACCGTTTTGAAAGAATGTGACATCTACAACATTTAATCTATTGATAAAAAAAATCTATTCGGTATTTTCTCCTCGTAGCTATAAGTAAAAGTAGTAAATCCACAAAAAAATCTCTTTAGTTTATATTTAATTTCACATCATGTACATCAATCATATTATAATAGAATCCGATCTCATTCCTAGTAACATTATTTTTTTTTAATTATTTGTCTCAACAAAATATTTAGATGTAGTTTTGTTTTATAGCAATAATATATATAGCACAACTTTATGTCGGACCTATCCAGATATACAAGAACCCTTTATTTTTGTTGTTTTACTCAACTAACATTCTTCAGTCTTCACTTCTTCTGCACCATTATTACTTTAATCTTAAGATTCGTTTTTTAATTATTATTTTTACGTTATTATGTTTGGCATTATACATTATCTTATTATTCTTTCTATATCACATGCAGGGAAATAGCTAAAGCAGACTCCCCTAAGAACTTAACCCAATAGGCTCACAGTCTAGATTAGCCGCTGCAGATTTTGCTTCATGGCTGATTCTGAACATTCTTCTTCAGACACGACCTATTCGAACTCTCAAGGTTCTTTATTGTCCCACTTATGTGCTTGTTTTATTCCAGAAATGTTGGAAGTGTTTGAGTTTGATTATGTTTTCTTGCAGAGGAACAGAGTCAAGAGTACTCTAAGCTGGAATTCTCTGAAGATGAGGAAGCACTTGTAATCAGGATGTACTGTTTAGTTGGAGAAAGGTTTCTTTTTCTGTTTTGATTCTAATTTTGATTTTAGTTTCAGCATTTGATTTGAAGGTGTTGTTATAATGTAAAATTAGGTGGAATCTAATTGCTGGGAGGATTCCTGGAAGAACAGCAGAGGAAATTGAGGACTACTGGAATTCAAGATCTTCAACTAGCGATTGATTTTGTTTCCAAATAATGTTTTAATTTTTTGGGGTGTTTCTTTTACTCTGTTCTTATATTGAATTTGATCTTTTATTTTGTTCCGTTACTTGGGCAGTTTAAAGTAAAGAGGTGGGAGTGTAACCGAAATAAGTAAGAGAAAATAGTGTTTGTATACTGGCAAGACTCCAGCCTAAATAAGATTGGTACAAGAGTTGTTGTTTTTTGTCCTAGATCCACAAGCTGCCATTATCAAATAAAGTCTCCTTAGTGAGTATATTGACTGCAGCATAACATAATTACTACATACCAACCCGAATCAATATTTGATGCAGCAAGGATGAATTTGGCTCTTTAAATGAGCATTTTCGAGTTGTCATATTCATTCGGTACTACCACTTTTACGGATTCAAATTGAGAAGTTAAACTCAAAGGGGGAAATTTACTCGTTAGGGCTCTCCAAGTAACTGCTATTTTCACCATTGACTAGTGTTAAGATGAACGAACTCCAACCATTTGTTAATACATCATATTTCATTGATTAGGAAGTGTGCAAGAGTATTAATACATTACATAAATGTTGGTGACCTTTACAATCTGACAATCTCAATTTCGAATATGCAAGTTTAACAGGAATGTACCAATCGAGACCGAAGCATTTCAATCAAGGGCCAAGCCAAATAATTACTTAAAATCCTTTGAATTACACATTGCTTTGTTTGTATAACTTTGTGTCCAGTACTTGTTTCCCACACATTGCACAAACCCCTGACAAAAATCATAACAAAGATGTCAAATTTCTCCATTGTTCATTATGCTATGCTTGAAAAGTTACGAGACAAAGCAAGTTACCTTTTGTATAAGCACAAGTATGGCAGTATTTGCCATCTTGGTGAACTTGTTGTTTGCAAATCATGCACTTAGTAGTTCCCAACGGGGTCCATCTGCAAATATTACTTACCATCAATAGTTATAAATACATATTAACCCAAAGGGAAAGAAATGGCAATCTTACAATTTAAGTACACCAGTGAATGGCATGCCTGACAGTAAAAGTAAGTTAAATAACATACAAGAACACAACATAGCCAAACCAGACCAAATAGAAACAAAACATGAAATCATGATCCCAAAAAACAGTTGAAATCATTCTAGTAGTTCAAATGAACACTGTACAAATTATCCAATATTAAGATTTGATTCAAGTCTTGCAAACAAATTTGACTGAATGCAGTCGCTATAAGCCTATAATACTAGATCATGGTTAAGATTGAAGAACATCAAGTAACTCAGGACTAACCTACTAACAAACAGTACATTAACAGCCAACAAATTTGTGAGTTGACTAATCAGAAATATATCATTTTATACCCATAACAAATCACTAAACAGATCCATTCCAACACCAGTATGAGATAACTGCGTAATTATGGTAATCAAACATAAAAGTTAAAACAGTAATGTGCACAACACAAGAAACATGAGCCAGAATATTTATTCACGATTTACAAAAGACAATTGCATCAGTAAATCTACTCATTAGCTGCTTATAATTAAATTCAAGTTTCAGATGCAAAAATGCCCAAATTTACTAAGTTCTAACTGGGGAACTTGGTTAGCTGTAAATGCTAGTCTACAATTGCTATTCATTGATTGAAAATAACTCCGGATTTCTAGCTCATAAGCAGTTGTTTGAATTCTTAACCATCATTCTGAACTGAAAACTGTTAATGCTAATTAATATTCACAATCTTGAGCTATTAGAAACAGATCAAATTAATAGGTAATAACCATAGAATTCAGCATAAAATACCGACTTTGCAGAAGAACATGAGCTAGAAAATGAAGCAAACTTGAAATTCCAAAAAAAGGCGGCACCTTTTCTTTTTAGAAAGGAGTTTGTTCTCGTTGATCTTACGGCCACCGCTTTCATTGGTGTTGCTGGCACCTGCCTTCCACTTATCAGGTACAATTACCTTCGATAGCTTCTTTTCGCCTGCAACAATACAATCCTCTCAATTAAAAAAATAGCTAAACATTCAATATTAATTGATAAGAGAAACAAGTTCACTGAATTTCCAGATCGAATTGATGGAAATAAAATCAGGAACTCACACTTCTCGCACACCATTGTTCTTCCTCGTACGAAATCGGATCCCTAATTAAAATTTCACGGACTTTGAAAAGGAGGCCAGGGTCGACCAACAGAGAGAAACGATTTCAATATACATTGCTGAATTGGAAATACTTCTGTTATTTATGATAAAAAACAGAATAATATCTTTGGGCTTTGTTTTGCCAATTTTGACTTTAATGTGGATATTAAAAACTCATGGACTATATCCTTTTGGGCTTTCGGACCACACTAAGCCTTGTCCATATAGTGGAAAAATATTATATTAAACGGCCGAGATTAACTCGAACATCAGCTAGGCAGATCTAGGCCGTGAATTAATATGGGGGTCTGCAAACGTCAAAAACCCTAATCTTTCAGTCATATATTTGGGAGTGTATCGAAAGGTCTCAACTTCGATCCCCAAAACAGAGAGTGATCAATCAAATCTCGCGGCCGCCGAATAGGAAAAGGGGAGATGACCGGGGAAGCAGTGAAAGCGGTGGTTCCGGAATCTGTGTTGAAGAAGCAGAAGAGAAGCGAAGAATGGGCATTAGCTAAGAAGCAAGAGTTAGAAGCTGCGAAGAAGAAGGCTACTGAGAGCCGCAAATTGATTTTCAACAGAGCTAAGAAATACGCTAAAGAATATGAACAGCAGGTTTTTTTTTTTTGTTTTTATTGAAATGATTGTTTTTATGATTTCCTCGTATTGAGTCTGCATCTTCTCATGTTTCTCGTTTTCTGTTGATCAGCAAAAGGAACTGATTCAGCTTAAGCGTGAGGCTAAGCTGAAAGGAGGATTCTATGTCCCTCCAGAAGCTAAGCTCTTGTTTATTATTAGGATTCGCGGTATCAATGCCATGGACCCTAAGACCAGGAAGATTTTGCAGCTGTTGCGTTTGAGACAGGTTATTTTTTATTGAATGATTAGTTGGTGTTTTGCTTTCCCACACTAGAAATGAAAATTGGGAGTTGAGATTTTTGTTTTATGTTCCTATAGCCCCTGCTTAATTATATGTTTGCAGATTATTTTTGATCTTGATTTGCTTGAATTTGTTTGTTTTGCTCCCCAATCAGTCATTTAAATGCATTCCATAGTTCTTTTGTGGGTAAGTGATCAAGTTATGTTCAAAGTTGTATCTGTAGTTTCTATTTACTTTACGTTCAAGTGTATACTTGGCTTATTAAATCAATCTGGATTCATTATTAATTGCTGAATTAATGTTTGTGTCCATTTCTTATATGTTCTAATATCTTCATTACGTAGTTCTAGTACATGTTGAGGCAATTCAATTAGAAATGAAATGTCAATACATCATACATGTTTGACTACTATGTTTAAATTACAATGAAGTTTATATCGAATAAAATTGGTGATTTATTTTCAAAAATATAATGCTGAAGTATGTAGCACTCGTGCATATGCTTTAGTATCAGAGTAGATTTACTTTTGGGCTTGAGGCAACATGGGTTTGTTCTTTAATAGAATTCTTGAAGAAATGAGTTCAGGAATTTGAGTTCTGAACTTATGCAATGCACAAATTTATCTTGTGCAGTCATGTTGGGTTGACCATAAAAATGCATGTATTTGCCATTGAACCTCTTGAATCATATAAATACATTTTTAAGAGCAACAAATGATAAGTTAGGGGAATCTATATAACATCATTATGGTAGTAGAGGCCACTACATAGTCCCTGTGCAAGGGTTGATCTTTGGATGTTTTGGGAAATCATAAGTTATTTATGATTTTGTGTATACATTAGCTGTTTTCATTCTTTCTGGAGAGTTCTTTTTTCCTTGTTCTTTCAAGGTTGCTTGTGAATTCCACTTCAGCTTAACATGCAAGTTTTCTACTTGCAGATATTTAATGGTGTTTTCCTCAAAGTAAACAAAGCAACTGTCAATATGCTACACAGGGTTGAGCCTTATGTTACATATGGGTATGATTTCTCTAACCTTATAATGCACATTGCTTGTAACCTCAGAAACTTATATTTTTTGTGTCCTAACTGTTTCAGCTACCCTAATTTGAAGAGTGTCAAAGAATTGATTTACAAGAGAGGGTACGGAAAAGTGAACAACCAAAGGATTGCTTTGACAGACAATTCAATAGTGGAACAGGTGATTACCTAAATGCCGCTACCATTCATAAAACCCGCGTCTCTGATTATTTGAAATGTGTTTATACCGACTACTTATGGTTGCAGACTCTTGGAAAGCATGGAATCATCTGCGTCGAGGATCTAATCCACGAGATCATGACTGTTGGACCCCACTTTAAGGAGGCAAACAACTTCCTGTGGCCGTTCCAGCTAAAAGCACCACTCGGGGGTCTCAAGAAAAAGAGAAATCACTATGTTGAAGGAGGCGATGCTGGAAACCGCGAAGACTATATCAATGAGCTCATCAGAAGAATGAACTAGGTTCTACATATTATGTTTTCAATTCTAAGTTTTGAGATTTACTTTAGCACTATGGAAATTTGGCAGCCTGAAACTTATTGAATTTCTATTTTGGCACTTGAACTTAGTTGATTGTTTTATTTATTACTTTGCATTCACAACCTTCTTCAATCATTTTGCCATTTATACGGTTTTCAAGGGAGAAGTTCAAAAAATAAAATGCAAAAATATTTACAAATATATTAAGTTTACTTAGATTCAATAATATATATTACTATGAATTATCGTATTCTATTTGATAATTCCAGGGTTTAGCTAATAGTTGAGTTTGAAGCTGTGTTATTTGAGGTTACATGTTCTACATTTTTGGTGAGGTGGATATTTTATTTATTTTTTATTAATGTAAGCGTATTCGAGTAAATGTTTAAATATTTTTTTAAAAAAGATAAAAGTTCATTATGTTTTTTAATACTCTCTCCGTCTACTAAATATTATCGTTTTAATTAATTCATGATTTTTAAGATAATAACTAATTGAATGAGATGATCTACTAGTTTACTTTTTCATAAATGTTCTATTTAATTTTCAAAATTTTATTAATTTGTTCAATAAAAATAATTTGACTTATAGCTTTCTTTTGTTGTTGGAGATTAGAATATAATTATCTTGAAAGTTGAACAAACTGATAGGGGAAGGAATGGAAAATTTAGAAAAAAAAATATTTTAGAAACACAAAATGATAATAAAAAAGAGATTGAAATCCCTCAAAATGACGAGGGAGTAGAAGTCTAATTAATTAATAAAAATAATAATTATTCTATTAGTTCGTTTTATGGATATTTTATGAGATTACAAGAAAAATGAAAAATTATTTTATTTTCAACTATTTCAATTTCTTTTAATATTATTAGTTTGGTATAATGGTGAGAGATGAAACTGGATTTCAACGTTTGGATTATAATGCTTTCTTTATCTCTAAACAGTTATTATACCAGTAACAGTGATTATTATATTATTCAAATGTGAAATAAGGAATACTTTCTTTAACTTCGGTCATTTAAAATTTTTTATATTATTTATTATAATGACTATTATACAAAGTATAATGACGATTTGAATTTGCATTCATATGGAAGTTAAAAAGGACTTAAAATCTAACACACTTATCAACAATCAACATACAATTCAAAACTAAGATTTTCCATGACAGCTGAGTAGAAAATAAAAAACATAACCGTACAAAAAAACTGAACAAATTGAAATCAATAGAATAAAAGGGAATCCAAACTTGCCAAAAAAGAAATCTAAAATCAAAGGAGACTAACAACTCCCTTCTTTACCAATGTATTGAGGAGGAACATTCAAAACAAAATTTAATTTAACACCATTTAGATCTGTCATAATAGTATTTCTTCAATGATAGTATTTTCAGATCTAAAGAAAGCACGATCCAGAAACAAACCAAAACTGTACAAATCATGATTTAGAAAAAAAGAAGAAAGGGAAAAAAAGAATCTTATCAAAACAAAAAATCATAGCAAACAAAATCTAAACAAAAATTGAAATCGCTTGAAAAAAATAATAGAATAAACAAATTAAAACCTTATGAAAAATCCTGACCAGACTGAAGAAACTGAAATAGATGAAATATGATTCAATACAATCTTAATTTGTAAGATCGCGATTCGGCCATATAGTTTAAACTGGGTTTAATACAAAAATGTGTCCAACTCTGTGGTATATGGTAGTTGGTTCGGGTTGGGCTAGACATAGCAGGTGAATACGTCCATGCAGAACTAATAAGCACAGGCCCTAGATTTAGTCTGGTTCGAAATAGACCTAGGCAAGAACCCGTTGACCCGCAGGACCCTTCCATGCCCGTTCTTCATGGAATGGGCTTGGACAAGATGATTGGAGATTAAGCCCGACCAGACTCTAACCCGAAGTGATCCGAGTAAAATATATGTCGGGTTTGGTTTTAATAATAAAACCCAAGCCCGGTCCGTCCGGCCCGAAATAATAATAAATATGTTAAAAATATATATTTATTTTATATGTTCAAAGTAAAAAAATTATATGGTTGAAAATTTTCATATTTTTTTTTCTAAAGTTTAATATTTAAACTCAATTTTGTGACTTATACTACAAATATATTTAGAATTATTTTTCCACAATTATTTTTTAGTAAAAAATATTAAATTTTATTATTTGAAACAATAAATAGTTAGACCCGCTGGCCGGGTTTGGTTTTGATTATTTTACTAAATGCCCGGCCCGGCCTGAACCCGATGTATTTTTTCATAGGTTTGGGCGGGACTTGGGCTATTCATTATTTAGCCCGATAAAGCCCGACTTGGCCTGGCCCGGCCTATGCCCATGTCTAGTCCGAAAGAGCCTACAACTGTCAAGTTTTTTAATATTTTGCATGGTTTTGAAAACCCGACAGGCCGGTCTGACCGGAACCGG
>CATIWQ010228732.1:0-11899 GCA_949673415.1 Euphorbia schlechtendalii | reverse complement strand
TGTGAGAGATACACGTGTGGCTCGCCGCTTGAGGGTCTTGTCCGCCGTCTGAGCATTAAATGATTCATCTCTGCCAGTTGGTAATGCATTTAATGCGGCAGAGGGGAGAGAAATGTCAGGGTAGTGGGTTGTAGAGGTGATATCTCGGCGAAGTGGCGGTGGGTAACGCCGAAGGTTATTTAATTTGGTTCTGTACCTCGGCGAGATGTCTCGCTGACATGGTCTCGGCGCGGAGTGGCGCCGAGGTGTTCATCAGTTTAGCCTGTGTAGTTTTTGGATCTTCTAATGGATTTGGGTCTTTAATGGGCCTTGATATCAGCTTCCATTGTTGAAATATTAATATATGTACTCTATAAACGGTTTAAACTTTCTAATAAAAAAAGGTTGTCCCTAAATCTTGATATATGAATCACTTTTACTTACAAAAATTTCAGTTTTGGTAATGAACTTAATAAATGTAAATCAATTTACTTTTGATATTGACGTGGCAATTTTTGATTTGCCTTGTAACACATACGACGAATGTGATTATGTGATTTTGCTTATCCAAGTCAAAAGCGATAATAGTATACTTTTAACAAATTTAAAATGTAAATTAGTGCTTGAAAGTTAGAGTAAAGACAATGGCAAGAACGTACAAGTTGATGGATGGAAAATTGGATAGAAAAGACAAATGCAGAACAAGTTGATGATGAATCAACTCAAATCAATACATGCACAAAATCATGAACTGTAATGTAAGATTTGATGCGTCCATGGTTGGAGTTGATGCATGCACCCATTTCTCAGTTTACTTATGATCTGGACCCTTTTGTCTCTTCATCTTTCTGCTTTTCTTTTTTTTTTTTTGCCATCTTCACATCCCTTAATAATGATGACAGAGAGGGAGACGATTCATCAACCATTCATTTACAAAATTTATCTTGCTTCCATTTTTTTTTGAAAAACATCTTGCTTCCATTTTTATACACAAAATATCAAACTATCACATATAGATCTTGATAGCGATAAAAGAAATGTGTTATTAAGTTTAATCCTGTGGTTTGATATTATATCAATGTGTTACAGAGTTTTGTTGTGAAAAAAAAACCCTCAATTTATATTTTGATATGTGTTATTGACTGGTTTGAATTTGTAACATTTTAGATCCTGTAAGCATATATTGATATGGGTTGAATGTACTTTTTCAAATTAAATTACTCTATATTTCGCCTCTAACATAATAATAAATGTTAATAAAATAATTAATGGAAAAAAAGCTTTTAAACCAAAGGAGTAATGATTGCAATATCCGTTTTAATCGAATGTAAAGCAAAGAATCTCAGTCATGAGAAAAAGCTTTCACTGTCCAAATAAAAATGAAAACACAAAAGACAAAAGCCGCAAGAAGATAACAAATGTCAGCATATTGTAAGTACATATTATCTATCTTCCCATCCTCTGCACTGAAGATCTTCTGTCCAAAAAATGGCTCCAATTTAAACCCCTTTCTCTTATCCATTGCTCACTGCCCCCTCTCATCTCTCTTATCTCAGACCAAACTCTGCCATTTACAAATCCAAATGTTGTTTTACAGCTCATTTCTGTTTTTCTAAACATGGCACACTTGAAAGGACCAAACGTACTCTTACCCACTTTTTTCCAGCACACCTCCATGTCTTTATTACCTTTGCCTTCTTGTCTCTCTTTTCACTTCATTTGCCCCATACCCTCTTTGTCTTTTTCCGACATTCTACTGGGTATTTAGTTTCATCAACTGGGTCTGCTTTATTTCAGCTTAAACATCTCAAAGATTGGATTTTTACACAACATTTCCCCTTCTGGGTATTCTCCAGTAGTTGATAATAATCTGATTTATAGAAAAGATTTTTTTCTTTGAGTTAGAAATTAAAATAATGGTTAAACCCTGTTGGAGGCCTAGTGTTAATGATGACCCTAATGGAAAAGTTGATGGACTGTTGTGGTCTAAGGATTTAGGGAATCATCTTCATGGAGAATTCTCAATGGCTGTAATTCAAGCCAATTATTTACTAGAGGATCAAAGTCAACTTGAATCAGGGCCATTGAGCTCTTGTAACATAGATCTTCAAGGTACTTTTATTGGGGTTTATGATGGACATGGAGGAACTGAGGCTTCTAGGTTTATCAATCAAAATCTTTTCCCCAATTTCCAGGGTATATGTTCTTTCTTTTGTTGAGTCAATATAAAGATTCAATTTTTATGCATCATTGTTGTAAAAATGTCCAGTTAGCTCAACTTTGATGTTATTGTTTGCTGTCTGTGATGCAGCTATTGTGTCTGAGCATGGAGAAGTATCAGAAGATGCACTAAAGAGGGCATTTTCTACGACAGAAGAGGAATTCCTTTCCCTCGTGAAGAAACAATGGCTTAGTAAACCCGAAATGGCGTCAGTCGGATCGTGTTGTTTAGTAGGAGTCATATGTGAAGGACTATTGCACGTCGCGAATGCTGGAGACTCCCGAGTCGTGTTAGGGAGATCTGCAAGAGGCAACAGAGTCAAAGCGCTGCAATTGTCAGCAGATCACAACGTGAATATCGAGTCGACAAGAAACGAGGTCCAGTCTCAACATCCAAACGATCCTCACATCGTTACAATGAAGCACAACGTCTGGCGCGTCAAAGGCATCATTCAGGTGCCCAAAAATCCCCGAGACGGATGAATTCGACTCGGTTTTCGACTTTGCGTACATTGTCCCATAGTTTATGAAGTTCTTGTGTTTTTTTAGGTATCGAGATCGATAGGGGATGCGTATCTTAAGAAGGCACAGTTCAACAAGGAGCCACTACAGGCCAAATACAGATTTTCCGAGCCATTCCGGAAGCCGATTCTCAGTTCCAACCCGACGGTTTTAGTGCACAAACTGAAACAAGAAGATCAGTTCTTGATTTTCGCTTCTGATGGCCTGTGGGAACATCTTACCAACCAAGAGGCAGTCGACATTGTGCAAAACAGTCCTCGCCACGTAAGGATAATTTTCGAACGAAACAAAAACTGCTTTGGTTCGGCTATGAATTTTATCAGGCAACTTAACTTTACGAGTCACGTTGTCAATGTGTGTTGGAATGCAGGGAATTGGTAAGAGACTTGTTAAGGCGGCACTAAAAGAAGCAGCAAAGAAAAGAGAGATGAGGTATGGTGACCTGACGAAGATCGAACGAGGAGTTAGGAGACATTTTCATGATGATATAAGTGTTGTGGTGGTGTTCATTGATTCAGACAACAACAATGTTAGTTGTCCGGTTTCAGTTCGAGGGGGAATAATCCTGGGAGCAACCAATTCTTAGTTGGAGTTGGGATGAAGGAACATCAAAACACTGGAAGACACAAAAACATGTGTCTAATGAGTAGAACTGATTGTAGATGTCAAAATGTTTTCATTGAATTTTATGTAATCAAACATTTATTGTATACAAGTACTCTTCAGCTCTTCCACTCAACTTCAGCTGGGTAATTAATCATCTTTGAGATTTCCACGCAATCTCTAGGTCAAACCATCGGTTTAATTTTTAAGTACACTTAAAAAATGATTTGGAATTAACGTGAAATCATTTCAAATATCATAAATGAAAATGTGTGGTGGTAGAGATTGAATTTGTGATTACGGAGGTTACAGCTTCGAACCACATCCAGGATGGGTGTGAGATTTTTCTTTGTAATTTAATAATATGAACACATTTGCACAAATTTAAAAAAAAATCATAATTGACAATGTTCATTTGGATAAAAAGTATATGAAGTTAGAAAGAACAATTTTTATTTTTTTTTAATTGTTTAGAGAAAAAGTAAAAAATTTCTATTTTATCCACTTCATATTGAAATGAAAATATTGGATTGACAAAACAATCCTAATCCATTTTCATTATAAGATGATTTGTAATTAAAACACAATCCATAAATATTTCACTAAAATCATGTTAGGAATGTTAAGAGTATTAAAGCATTAATAAGCTTGCAATCAACGTTGCTGTCTAACAACGCATTCTCCCAATTCGATGCTACATTTCTTAATGTCCTTGTCCCTTGTCCATACTCCATTTATGGTTCTACGAAGATTACAAGCAAGATCCTATTTTGTCCACGTGATCAGTAATAAAAAAACAAGGTTTATCATTGTTATCACTCTACATTTTGCATGCTACTTGAAAATGTTTTTCATAAAAGCAAGAGGAAAATAATTATAGAACAGTAGTAGCATGCTACAAAAAGTTTGTTTACTTATAAAAATCCGATGTCGATATACATATTGGATTTTCACACTTTCTTTCTGTTTCATATTTGGACAAATAGAACCTTCTCCAAAATTACACAAACTGAAAAGAAAGTCCTTGATCGACGTCATATTATTTGTTTTAGCTCCAAGGTAGACAATGTTTTAAAAATCTGCTTAGGAGGTGTCTACGAAGAACATCTCTGCAATTTTTCGTAATCGGGCAAGTCCTTGATGGATTGACCGACTAGACGGTTCTAAACTGTGATTTTTTATTACAAGAATTAGATTTTCAATGGTTATGTTTTAAAAATCAATGTTTAAACAAGATTTTTAAGAACTTGAAATATTTATCAAAAAGTTTTTACTCCTAAACAAGATATGTAAACAATTACAATTTGCTCAATTTTCAAAATATTTATTCAAAATATTTATTGATAAAAAATACTTTTACAAAAGCTTACCACTATTTATATATAAATCCACCTAGATACCACCTAACACCTACCACTTTTTAAAACTCCGGTAAAGATACCAACACCTACAACCAACCGTAACAACATACCCTGAATTCAGTCCACATTTTTAGTCAGACTAAACATAATGAAACCGAATTGCAAAGGGCATAAGAGTCAATACAGGCTCTACGTATTTGGTTGTGCCATAAGTTATTTTCATCAATGAAATGCCCAAAAACGTAACAAAGATACTCCTGCAAACTCTGATACATGTAAATACCCACATTAAAATAAAAATATACTTTTACATGTTCACCAAAATCTGAACATCTTGTTTTTCCATCCCATAATATCTAGCACCTCATACAAACATAAAATTCCAATGCTGTGTTCCTGGTATCTTTCAACAAAACATTACAAAAGAAAGCAATCTAAGAACCAAACACATCGCAATCAATTCCCGAAACCTACCTTCTCAGCTCAGGCAATTTACTGTGAGGCCAAACAGAAATCAACAACACCTTAGCAGAGTTAATGTTTCCTAAAATCAGCTATGCGAATCAGAAATTCTGAAGCATTATATTAAGATGTATGTTTCCTATTTACCATTTACCATCTCATAGTTAACAAGTAGAATTCATTCTAAGCATCTCAAACATGCCACACTTCCAAAATCCCACCTCACGATCAAACTTCAACAGCAGTATTACAAAGACATTTTTGTTGTTTCTCATCTAACAAACTATTCTGAATTTGAATCAAATATAGTAGTACCTAACAGACTAAACAATGCCTTATTCCTTATGACTACAATACCAGGCATGATATGAGATGGGGAAAGAAATGAAGTACAAAAGCTAAGGTCAACAGATAGAAATGCACAATTTTGTGGATGTGATGAATGCATTAAGTAGGACATAAACTTCAAAACTTAATAACTGTCAGCGCCTGGATAACCAATAACTTTCTTGAATTCCCACTAAGAAATTTCATTGGTCAAGGTATTTCCTGATTGAGAAAACAAAATATTAAATTAAAATGTAATTTAAAGTTCCTGAACAAGTCTATGCTAGTCAAAATAATTCCACAATCTGCCACATTGGGAGTGATCAAGATGATGCTGCTAAGTAAATATGGTACAAGACATGCCATGTGACATTGCGAAAGAAGACCTACCCAATCAAAACCAACAAGCTTCACATGATTGTGGGAAATATAGACCAATATATGCAACAGATAAATACCAGCAAACCTTTTAAACTCAGAATTTATTTAAATATCACTGATTTTAGGATATGTTAGCATACTAAGGTTGTTGTTGATAGCTTAAGGCCTCACAGGAAATCGATATTAGAAGCATCTGAACCAAAAACTCCACCATCACATCAGATCCACTCTTATCAATGTTAAGTAGAAACCATCCCTTCGAACACGAAGGATATTGCACCGGAATATTAGACAGGAATATAAAAAATGGGACAGGATCACCAAAGAAGTCAGAAGTTAGAACACACTAGACCTGCAAACAAAAGAATCATCAAGTTAATTACGAAATTTTATTTTCTTCTCAAAAGAAAGAGCCTATGGTGCAAAAACTATGCCAGTTATCTAAATAAAGCAATAGCAGAAACTCCCAGTAATACCTAATATTTAGGATGTAAGCTCTTCTCAAGCCCCTCCACCAGCCTTTCCAGCAATTGCTGCCTTCTTCACATAAACAAAGAAGGAAAGGTTAGTATTAAACCAGATATTCACCAAATAGTACTCTACACAATCCACATGATAAGAAAGTAGTAAACAAATACAAGAGGTGCCTTACTGGCTCAATGTCTCCCTTTCCATTTACTGGAGGCGTCTTTGAAGGTTGTGAAAACCTGATAAAAAATACTAACATGTCAGATTTTACACAACCATTGTACTTCAAAATCTACACAAGTCTATCAAAGAATGAAAAAAAGAGGTGAAAAAATCATGTAGACCTCAATTCCCTAGCTTTCTTTTTTTCTTCTTCAACTACATCTGTCTTAGAAGTTGGTGCAAATCTTTCAAGTCGAGCTTTTTTCTTAATTTCTTCATCAGCAGTCACAGGAAGTCCAAATCTATGAAATTAAGATATAAAAGATTAGCGATTGAACATATATTAGCAATATGGAGCAATTTAAAATTGAAAAGCATGTGCAAAAGACCTCTCAGCTCTAGCCTTCCTTTTTAGCTCTTCGGAGTTATTTTCTGTGGAAACAACCCCAGATCCAGCTGGAGCACCAAACCTGCAGCGAGTTAAAGGTGATGATGCATAAGAAAATTTATTCAGGTTCTAATAAAAGTATAATTTCAATTTTCCACAATTCCAAAAAAGGAGGAATCAATTAATCAACCAAGCCTTAACCCCATGCTAAGTGGGGTCGTCTAATGAAATATGACAGTAAGACTTACAATTTTAAGAGAAAAATAACAATAATAATGACTATAACAAAGGGAAAAAAACAAATTAGACAACTTCCATAGAAAGTCTGGTCTCAACAAACCAATATCCAAATGAAGCCAGTATATGCAAGTGCAAGGAGCAGAGATTGAATATATTCGAATCCCAAACATGCAGGTACAGAGGACACTGAACCATGAACCCACAACGTATAATGAAGAGAAAATACCAGAACTGCAGATGCTGAAGTTCAAATACACAATCAAATTGTAGAGTATAAAAATCAAATAAGAAAACGAGTCAAACAAATGCATGCCTATTCAGACCAGCCAGAAAAGACAATGGTCAAAACCAATGAATCTGCATGGTTAAAACCAAAAAATATCATCGGTGTGCATAATTTAGAATGCATAGTCAAAAAAATTGGCATCAATTTCACATTACTTTAAGCTTACAAAACATTCAGGAATGTGAAAAACAGATACTTGGCAATTCATTGACACACCTTTCATCATGCGCACATTCAAATGTCTGTGAGAGATGAAGAAGCTTGCAAACAAAACAAATTAGTTACGGACGCTCAAGCCTTAAAGTGCTACCAATATAAAACAGAAGAAAGATAGCATCAATCAAGCACACAACATTATGTCGAATTGAACAGCCACCACATAAGGAACTAGGAAACGAGGGAATGTCACTTGCATTGCATCACCTCAAAAAGCAACTAAAAGTCTCAACATTCTTTATAAGAATAAATAAATTAATAATTCAACATTACAAACAATCGGTCTAAAGCATGATCATTCCAAATAACAGTAATTCAAAACCCTAATCCCCAGGGTTCGCCTAAGTAAAGATAAGCCAAAAAAACAGAAAGAAAGAAAACGTAATGGAAGCACCTTTCAGCTCGAGAATTGCGCTTCTCTTGCTCAGATAACTGGACAGTAATTCCAAAACGCTCGGCGCGGCGGATTTTCTTCTCGGTGTCTGAAACAGATGCGGTAGTCTCTGATGCGAGCGCAGAGACATTGGGAGTAGGGGAATCGTCGACGTCCTTGTTACGGTCGTCGGAATCGGAAATAACAGGGGAAGGTGATCGATCAGCGCTATCGGAGGAAAGAACCGTGGAAAGGTCGATTGAATCGTTAGGGTTAGGGTTCGATTGAAGGGAAGTGTGGGCGGATTCAGTTGCCATTGATAAAGACGAGTATAAGGAGAACGAAGGAGTAGAGAGAGTATAAAGAAGGCTAGAACCGAAGAGAGCAATGGAACGGCCGCTTTTCAAGTGTAAGATATGAGATGAGACATTTTATAATTGGATGGACGCCATGGAAGAGATATTTTTGCCCTGAAAACAGTGATGAACATGTAATTAATTTTATTATTGTTGCATTATTTATCGTATCATTGTTTTAGAAATTATTATACAATTTACTATATTATAATTATTTGATACGTTTACTAATATAAATTTAATTTAACATTTCGTTTCCGTTTAATTTTATGATATTAAATTGTCGGCAGATCCTATGATTACTCAGATGAAAAACTCTAATTACATTTTACGTGAGTTAACAATAAATAATTTAGATTTTAGAGTCTTTTATTTAACATTTCAATTAAATGAAATATGACTACTAATATAGCACGCTGAAAAATTATAGACTCAATGAAAGATAAAGAAAATATAAAACTCAAAGCTCCTTTTCATATATAATATCAGCACATGTTATTTTTTCATGAACAACAGCTTTATATACAAAGATAATAAATCTTCGAAATCGTCGGACATACCAGCTAATTAAATTTAATAATAATTTTATCTTAAATAGTATATATTAGTAATTTTATCTTATTTTAACTTTTAAGTAAATTACAATTCTATTAATGATAACATTATCTTTCTTAATTAATTTGGTTTTCTTATCTTAAAACGATCATTTCTCTCAAACGTTAATTTTTTCAAAATGATTCTTTAAAATAATTTGTTCGTTTCATTTTTATCTTTAAAATAAAATCCAACTCGATATAATTTCGACAATAATTTGTGTAATTTATATTATACTAGTTTGCATTTTGGTATAATGTTCATTGTATCATATTTCTTAATACAAAAAATCTGGTATAAACAAAATCATGCTAAATTGCAAACTCGTATAATACACATTATATAACCTGGAAAAAATCAGTTATAAAGAAATCTGGTATAATGAGAATTATATCAAAATGCAAACTCGTATAATATGAATTATACCAATTTTAGCTTTCAATTTTTTTGTCGAAAGTATATCGAGTTAGATCTTGTTTTAAAGATAAAAATGAAACGAACAAAATATTCTAAAAATCGTTTCGAAAAAATTAATGATTTGAGAGATATGGTCGTTTTAAGTTAAGGAATTCAAATTAATTAAGAAAGAGAAAGTTGTTGTTAATAATGTTATATAAAATTACAATTAAGTCTGTTGTTAAATATTCTTAAATTTGTGATAATTTAACTAAATTATTTATTCATATTATTGCATTTGTGAAAAAAAACTCATAAATCTTTTACAACAAAAGAAGAAATATCCTCTAACATAATGATTGGAGAGAGATACCAGTATGTCATTTCCAACCAATTTTCAAAAGTGAGTTTGGAGTTATAAATGAAGTGGAGTTACTCTAACCCCACTTCATTTCGGGTTTCAAATATTGAGGTGTGAACAGTTTTCACAACTTTAAAGTTGACATTATTCACAGCTTTGAAGTGACGTTGTTCACAACTTTAAAGTTTTTAGTTTAATATTTTTAACTTTTTTTAAAAAAAAATTATTTTGAATGTATATTTAGAATGTTGATGCTTTTTTATTTATAAAAAACTTATTTTATTTTATAAAAATTTAATATTACTTTTATAGTTGTGGTTTTAAAATTTAAAGTGAAAAGAAGTGCAGGTTTGGTGAAAAAATATTATAATAACTTTAAATTATAGAGTGAAATAGAATTTAAAACAAAAATTGAAGGTGTAGTGTTGAAGATGTCTTGAGAAGTGAGTAACCTCAGTTGCTCTCCTATGGAAACAAAGGCAATGATAACAAAAAAACATCATTTAATTTCTTTAAGAGCTACTCCAACCCCATGCTAAATGTGAATGCAGCGACAATTCCCAGCTTCAATTATTGGCGCTGCTACAGTAACACACCATTATTGATGTGCTACTGTAACCCCTCTAAACAATTAAATAATATTTTTTTTATTTCCTTTTCTTTTCTTTTTTCTTTTATTAGTTTTGTTTTATTTATTTATTTATTTGATTATTGTTTTATTTTGTAATTGTTTTGTAATAACAAACAAAAGTGTAATATAATATCTATTTGATAATTGTTTTATTTTGTAATTGTTGTGTTGTTTAATATCTATTATTTATAGTATTATTTTTTTTATTAAATTAATAATTTTTTTAATTTTATAATATTGTAAAATGGTTTATAGAAATAAATATGTAAATATTTATATTTTAATTTGTAAGTGGTATGTTAATTTATATATATGTAGGTAGGTATAATGGAATTTAATAATAATAAAAGTTAGGTAGAAAGTAATAAAATAATAATATTTTAGTTTGGTGTAAAAATTTGGAATGAATGGTTGGAGATGTGTACACTATAGCTACACCAAATTACGGAAGAAAATATGATTTGGTGTGAAAAAATAGAGTAAGGGTTGAGATGTCCTACCAATAACCCCAATATAGTCTGCAAAATGCTGCACACCATTGCGAGCTTTAACTGTTGCGAGGCCGTCTAAAGTTACTATTAGGTGATTAAAGCCACCAGCTTGAAGTGAATACTTCATGTCCACATAGATGTTTGGAAGCTCAGGGTAAAGGATACAAAGACGGGGGCCAAGGACATTAATTAGCACATGTTACATCACGAACAACAAACCCAGCCGTGCAGCTCCGGTCAGGTCCAAGGGCATCAGCATCGAACCGCGAGACCAGCATGTGGTTTCCATGTACAATTTGTGCTTCTCATTGGTCTATTTTCAAGAAGGGAATTAATTGCAGGAAAAACACCCAATTGAGCTCCTACAAGATCCACAAGTCGCGAAATAGGCAATTCTTTCTCTCCATGGGTTCGTCTATTATGTTCCCACCACAACAAAACAGTTCACAATCAACAAGGCATGGAGTGTGAAAAGCTTCCTAAAACCAAACCAAACAGCTATTACCAGGCAATGAGTCCCAATAGTTTAGATAATCTCACTAGTGCAAAAATGGCTTATTAGGACGCACCATTTGCGAGGGTTATATTAGAAACCGTTTGTAAAAATATGGATGGAATGACGGAGGAGGTTATTGCGGACGGTTGTTACGTAACAACCGTCCGCAATACTTATTATAGTATTACGGATGGTTGTTAATTAACGACCGTCCGTAATATAATGGTTATTGCGGACGTTCGCAATACTCATTTTTAGCATTACGGACGGTTCATTGTTAAGGATCGTCCGTATTACTTCCTTTCAAGGTAAAATCCCCAAATCGATCAGTATTGTTTCACTACCATCGATAAAAATCCCTAAGGGCCAAATCGATACTGCCCAACATCTCATCTCCGGTAACTCCACCGCCTCCGTCGCTCCACCACCTCCGTCGCATCTCCGTCGTCGAATTTCTTTCCGGTAATGTGAAGCTTAAGCTCTCTCTTCCTCCTCTTGACAAAGTTTCCTTTGCTAAGTTCTTGTAAAGTGCTTCTTCGAATTAAGTATCCACAAGACCCTAGTTCTGAAAAACTAATTCTGAACC